>JAAGVU020000041.1:16253160-16273522 GCA_011763525.2 Mormyrus iriodes | reverse complement strand
AGTGCATGTTTGTGAACACCCGCTCCTTGTTTGTGCTTAGGCACAGAATAAAGTCCCCTGACGGGGTTCACCAGTCTGCGCTGCCTCCTGAGTCATTCCACCCGGCACCATGCCTCGCCGCTCCGCCCGCCGTCATGACAGAATGACCGACCCCAAAGTGTGCCTAGTCGGCGAGCAGGATACCCTCATCCCGCTCGTAGCGACGACCGCTCGTGTGCTAAGCGTTGCCCCGTCGGCGCACGACTCCAGGGCTCCGATCCCGCTGATGGAGCCGGGATACAACCCCTGGTGCGGGACCCGAGCAGCGCACAAGTGCTCCCACGCCACAGAGGACGCCATTCCCCGGATCCCCAAGGATCTGACGAGGGGAAAAGGGTCCTGCAGCTCCTCTAACCCTGGGGTCCCTCCCTGGTGGTCTCGTCCCTTGTCCAGGGAGGACGAGGAGCGGATCCAGGAAGCCCTGCAGCTCCTGGAGGTGGGGAGTGATGCCCCCGCGCTGGAGCCGGAAGAAGGACCGCTCACCGCGGGTCCCGCCGAGCCGCGCCCGCTCACCGCGGGTCCCGCCGAGCCGCGCCCGCTCACCGCGGGTCCCGCCGAGCCGCGCCCTCTCCCCGCGGGTCCCGCCGAGCCACACCTGCTTGTCGGGGGTTCCGCGGAGTACCCCCGAGGACC
This sequence comes from Mormyrus iriodes, assembly GCA_011763525.2. Lineage (NCBI taxonomy): Eukaryota > Metazoa > Chordata > Actinopteri > Osteoglossiformes > Mormyridae > Mormyrus > Mormyrus iriodes. Next base: position 16,272,850 of record JAAGVU020000041.1, on the reverse strand, counting down.
CCTGCAGATCCCGATGGAGTGGGTCCCAGCAGGAACTGTGGGAGGGGCCGGCGGATCCTCTCCGGGGGTCCCGGACCTAGCCCAGCAGCTCTTCACACTCCAGGGGCTGTTTTGGCAGGTGTGGGCGAATCCTGAGGTCCCGGACACCCCGGCTCTCCAGGCTCAGTTCCGGGATTTGGACCAGGACTTATATATATTCATGTCCCCTGATATTTTCCGGTATATTATTGTGTTATATAACTATTATATAAGTATGAAATTATTCACGTGTGTTTTGAATTACAAGGTTTGTTACTATTTGTATAATGCATTTTGGAAAGTTTTGTTTTGTTGCATGTTCGGCTTTCTAATACTTGTAATGTCGTGTTTGGCTGTGCAGAGGTGCGTGATTTAATACAGCCCTCAAGGGCACTTAGCGAAAAATACATTTAAGTGCATTTAAGTCCATGACAGTATGTGCATAAGGGTCATTTACATGTGGCACACCCATATTTTGGGGCTTCTCTGCCCAAAGTACATAAATGATATAAGTGCACTTAAACCCCACACTTACGTCATTGGGAGGATTTGCTTAAGTCAAAAAAGTGCGCAGCTATGCACTACGCACTTTTTTGACTTAAGTGCCTGGGAGCTTCAACTCCTATGTTTTTTTTAGTATTATTATTTGGTTCTGAAATGCTGTTGCTTAACATAGCCATCATTTGATTACAAATCAATTCAGTAATAAACAGGACCAGAGATGGCACAGAATGAACACAACAAACTAAAGTTGTTGGATAATTCATCCATTTTCCATAACGCCTTATCCAGTACAGTCATTGTGAATGTAGAGAACACCCCCAACCCCCAAGATATATGACTATCCTTTCCCCTTCTCAAATGGTGGTAACATTTTGGTTATCGCTGTTTTATTTATTTAAATAAGAAAAATAACTAATTAAAAAAATGGCAAAAATGAAAGTGAATTATGAGTCCTAATCCATCCATCCATTCATCTTCTAAATGTTTATCCTAGTCAGGGTCACCTGGAGTCTATCCCAGACAACATAGAACACAAGATACGCTCTTGGTAGGATACCAGCCCATATACATACAAAATAGACAATTCCAGGTCACCACTACTTGTTTTTGGATTAGTACCCAGAAGAGAAGAGTACAGCGCTGGGAGAACATTCAAACAGCACATACAGAGCCAAGGTAGAATTCAAATACCAAAACCTGGAGGTATGTGCCATCAGCACTACCCACTGAGAGAAAGACCCTATACATGATGCAGAAAACAACGCAGCTAGTCTGCCAGGTTTGTTTTCCAAGTTCAAGATCATTCGGGCTAAGGGTATGATTCTGCTGACTTCCTTATCCACACTTATTTTCTTAATAGAATTTCAGTATACCCATCTGTTTAGATCTGGGGAACCTGTATTTAGTGGTTGTAAGATGGATTGATGGCTAGAGTTCTGTTCTGATCTTTTCTGTTTTTAGAAGAAATGGCCAATTTAATAGACTGCTTGCATTTGGACCAGGATGCCCTGTGATGCCATCGCAGTGGCATTTATGTGTTTTTTGCTAGACTATGCTGTGGTGGAGTTGACCACAGTGAACACCTGTTATTTATCAAAAAGTTGAGGCATTGTAAGCTGATAACTTAATGCATTATATAAAACACTGATGAACATAGTCTACATAAAACATGGGCAAAATGATACTTTAAATTTTTCTGTAAATGTATTTGACTGTGCCAGAGGTTGGAATAACTCAAGGCTGGATGTTAATCATCCTTTAATAACACAGCTACAGAGCTATGGCTCAGGGAAAAATACAGTGACTGGGTGAGAGTGGGTAGAAGACCAGGGGCCTTACTTATCAAACTTAGTGTTAATTTCATTGCAAAAAAATATATGCATGAAAGGAAAAAAATGCATGTGCACAAAAACAATTGGATTTTTCAAACCTGGCATATGCACATTGGAAATGTCAGTACTATCTTGTAAATATACATATCTGCACAAGCCTAAAATCTCACCCAGTTGCCACCCACAAATACGTATAATTGATCAATGCAAATGAAGTGCATGTTTATTTAATATTCAAATATTGCAAGGTAAAGGCATGAGAAGATGTTATATTTGGGGGCCTATGCGCATTTATTACAAACAAGAACATGTATTGACATATATTTTTTGAACAATTTATTTATCACACAGGTATATATTGTATTGCTATTTCTAGCTCTTTTGCACTTTGCACAGATTAGATTCCAAACTGGATTTATTTTTCTGAGTACTTGCACCTTATGCATGTATAATAAAGTTGAATATAAGAAAGTGTGCTGAATTGCAACACATCATAGATGCAGTAAATTCCAGCACTACAAAACACATTATGTCAAAAATAAATATATATTAAAAAGTTGTCAGATGAGAAGATAGAGAGAAAGAATTGACTTGCTGCACACAGGGTCAGTGTGACCGCAACTACCGGCAGCAAACCACATCTTTACCCTCTTTGAAATGTGTATGCCAGACCAGTCAGGAAATACTGAGATACATATATTGTAATGGGTCATATTTAAGAAATGGGCAATATTGCTTTGAGATGGAGAGACATTTCTTTTAATATGGAAATTTTGCCTTTACTGACAGCTCACTGCCAGCACAAACTAGCAGCAGCACAGACAAGGGAGTCAAAAATTATACACTATTTAGGCATTATACAACACTTACAGGGGTAGCACGGTGGTGCAGTGGTTAGCACTGTTGCCTCACACCTCTGGGATCAGGGTTCACATCTCCGGCCAGGTTCCATGTATGTGGAGTTTGCATGTTCTCCCCGTGTCATCATGGGGTTTTCTCTGGGTACTCTGGTTTCCCCCCACAGTCCAAAAACATGCTGAGGTTGATTGGAGTTGCCAAATTGCCCATAGGTGTGTGTGAGTGTGCCCAGTGATGGGTCGGTGCCCCATCCTGGGTTGTTCCCTGCCTTGTGCCCACAGCCTCTGGGATAGGCTCCGGACCCCCTGTGAACTCGTATGGGATAAGCGGTTATGGAAAATGGATTGACAACACTTACACTCAGGGTTAGACGCTAACAAACACATGCATTTCCACAGCAAAATATTGTACAGGTGCAACACTTGCTTATTGAAACACATAGACATAAATACTTGCATTTATTTACAAGTTTGGCACATTGTGAATCATACCGATAATCCAAATTAGTTTCTTACCAACCAGACCCATGTCATCACACTGCCCTGCACTTGAGTGGTGAGCCATCCCTGGCAACCCCCAAGTCCACCTAAAAGTCCCGAAAATGCAGCAAGGCCCACGTTGTTGCTGTAGTCGGCGTGTCAAAGTCCTGATGTATCCTAGAGTGGCTTCCTGCTCTAAGGTATTCATGCCTTTATCTAATGCAGGGGAGGTTAAGTCCAGCCAGGGGTGTCTCTGTGCTGGACCATGGCCTTTCGTTGCTCAGGCAGTTACAGGTGGAATATCAAAGAGCATCAAGGCACATCAGAGAGGCACTCAAGGACCTGCCTCAGTCCCCTCCAGTGACTGTCCAGCATCAGTGACCAAATGGGACATAGTCTTCCATACCTGGCTCCCTTGGTATCTCTGGCTCTGGGGGTGTCCTAAACATCAAGTCCCCAAGCATGCGCAGCTCCATGAGTGAGGCTAACGTTCCCTCCTGCACTGCTGCCGGGAATGTCCACAGCACCAGGGGTAGGTGGTGACCCCAGTCTCATTGGTGCTAATCCACCAGAATGGTGAGCAGCGTTGCGAGCATGTGTTAAACTGCTCCACCAGCCTGTCATTGATGTGTAACAATGCCCAGTTCAAAATGCCCAGTTACTTGCAGACCTCGCCAGACACCTGCACTTTGATGTTCTGCCCGTGGTCCCTGTTTAGTTTTTCCAGCACTCCTCAATGAGCTTCTTGGCCATAATCATTGTGTAAACCACGTACACCTCAGACCACTTGGCGAAATATTCCATGGGCACAAGTAAGTAGTGGATCCCAGCATTGCTGTGGGGGAAAGGGCCCAGGACATCCACCCCAAGACCTTCCATAAGTGCCCCCACCTAATACTGCTGCCTGGGGACAGGTATGCAGCTTAGGCTGTTCTGGGTGGGTCAGGCATCACAGAATTGCAGAAATAGCTCTGTGTCCTGGCTGCAGCTGGGCTAATAGAATAGATTTTCTAGTATCTATGCTGCTCCAAAGTGTCTAGCTCCTGCTGCACCATGATCCGCCCTCAGGATTGTGGGATGAAGGCTCTGAGGCAGCTACAGTGGGTGCCTCTCTATCTGGGAACCACCAGCACTGGTGCAGTAGTTTGTTGTGCTCCTTGAGGGCCACCTATTGGGAAAAGCCAGCCTTGGTCTCCTAGTCAAAGGCAGAGACCTTCGTCCCATCTGGCTGCAACCCGGCCTCCAGCTAACCCCTGACTAAGGCCAGCAAGCCAACAAGGGCGATGAAAAGGGGTGTTATCATTGCCGTGGAGCCTGTTGGTGATGGACCTCAAAATCATGCCCTAGGAGTACCTCCAGCCAGTGTGCCAGCTATCTCTCAGGGTTGAGAAAACGCCACAGAGTTAAGGACAGAATTTGCAGCAGGCCCAGACCTTGGATAGTTTACAGCAAATGACACAATAAATCCATTTCGATGGCTCAGCATCTGGATGACGTAGAACACCACCTTCTCTCCCTGAGGCCTAGCCTGGGACAACATGGTTCACCAGCACTGGAGCCTCAGTGAGCACGGACCAGAGGTGGTCAAAAGTAGTGGTGCAGTTCTGATGCTGGCGAGATCCCGTACAAACTGGTAGTAGTAAAAGGCAAGACCCAGGAAGATGTGGAGATGAGTGACACTTTGAGGGAGGCAGTCCCTCACCGCCACAGTTTTTTCTGCGTCTGTTGGCATGCTCCCTACCGCCACAGGGGGGAGCACCTACAGGAGTTGAGGCAGAGGTCTGCCTGGCAGCAAAGATGATGCTCTATTTAAGTTGACAACGTGGGTGAGCAGGCGATCCAGATAGATGATACAATGACTCCATTGGATGTGGGCCAAGATCTGCTCCATTAGACTCTTAAAGGTGGCAGGTGCATTACACAGGCTAAACAGCATTACCCGAAAATGCCACAGCCCATAAAGATTGGTGAACACGTTCTAGGGAGGTGAACCACATCAAGCTGGCAATGTGGTCCAGTGTGTCATCAATGTAGATAGGAGTCCTTCTGGGTCAAAGTTTTCAGGGGCTGGTAGTCCACATAGAGGCACCGTGACCCATCCTTCTTCTTAACCAGGACTGCCAGCACAACCCACAGAATCTTGGAAGGCTTGATGACTCCCATGGCTGCCATCTCCTGGATTTGCTCTGGTACTTGATGTTTAGCAATGGCTAACTGGTGAGGTCGCAGACAGATGGGCTGGGCATCCCAGGTGTCAATCCAATTTTGGACAAGTGAGGTTGGCCAGCATTCGTCACCTTGGGCTGCGAATATGTCCATGTGCCCATCCAACAACACCCTCAGCCAGTGCCACTTCTCTGCCGTCAGGCCCATACTGCTCTGCTGCCACTGCCCAGGGACTGCCTGCACCATCTGTTGGGAGGGTCCTGCCATCCTTCTCTTATCTTTGTTCTGTGTCAAGAGGGTTGGAGTACACTGGGGGGTGCTGGGACAGCTGGGATTGAGATGCCCCATCACAGTGCTATCTGCTTAAAGTTTCCTGTCAATGCCGCAGGTGCCACAGGTGCAACTGTGCAGCAGGCAGCACAGAGTTGCAAGATGTTGTCATAGACAGGATTGCTTCAGACCTCTCCACTTCTGCTAAGGTGTCAGCCAGCATAGCTGGATGTGCTGGTGTAGCTACTCCAGTGTTAGTGCCTTGATATAGGTATGGAGGGCCAGCAGTTCCTGCACAGAGCCTGGGAAATATGAATAACAGCGCTATGCAATGTGGAGATCCATAGCAAACACACTCCAATCTCCACCGAATCACCAGCACTCCCCTCTTAGCCTATTCTACTTCTACTGGTGGAAACATTACTCCAGGGATGTGACCAGGATGGCAAAATTTCACTGAATAGGGCAGGGTATGGTTCAGGGTTTCCCTTCCACTATAATGGGGGAGCTTCATGACAGTCCTAACCCCACTGCGCACCACTACTTTTCTCAGTGCCAGGTGTCACCACTGACCCATGGTTTGCTCTCCTGCCTGGTGGTGGCAGAGCTGCACACATGGCATGCTAAACCCATCAGGTCGCTCTTGGGTCGTTCTTCAATCTCCTCCACGACTTATGATCCCACTTCAACATACCAAGCTTGTGGCTCATCTTTAAGAAATGGATAATGGAGAGACAGTTCTTTTAATACAAAAGTTCCACCTTTATTGACAGCACTGAAATGTGATTGATTATTGTTTATGTGATATAAAATAAAATTTACACAGAAAGTAACTGCATATGTCTCTTTCTTCTCTGATAGTTCATGTAGGATGTGATCAGTATTTAAAATTATCTTATATCATGATGTATTGTATCATGTCGTTGGTGATACTTTAACCTAAGATTACTATATTTAACCAAAATCTTGAAAGTACTTTCATTTTCTAGACTGCAAAGTGCAATAAGTGTTGTTTTTCTGTTTAGATTGTTAACCATGTAGGACTTGCCCTCAGTTTGCATAGTTGACTCGTTTGCATTGCAGTGCTCCTGAATGAACAGATTTGTAAAAACTTTCAATAATTGACTTGTGTTTTGAATTAATTACCTATATTTTAAATTGGTTAGCAATGTTCCACACATCATTGACGGCTCTCCAGCACACACCATAAACTGCCTTCTGGATTCCTGAAGAATTCGAGGCTTGCTTCAGTACATAGTGCACTGGGAAAGGTATGAACCTCAGAAATAATCTTGGGTCTCTGTCAATGGCATTCTCAACCAGACCTCACTGTAAAGTCCCACTGAGTTTATTGTCAAAAACTGGGTCATAAGCCTTAAAGATGTCCTCCTAAAAGTTAAGCCCCCTGGGGGGGATTGGTTATGTCTTTGCTGGTTGAGCAGCAGGGTCAAGGTTGTATGCGATAGGGTTGTGCACAATTCAGAATTAAATTGAGAATGACCCTTAAATTCTAATTAAAATAGTGAATTTGAATTGAATTTGAATTATGTTTGAAAACAGGATGTAGAATTGAAATTTGAATTTTAATTTAAGAAAGTAGAATTTATATGGAATTGAATTCAAACAAATTCATATACATAGTGAGTATGCAGCTTTTAACAATACCGCTTCAATTTAAATTACACATATATATGTTGACATAACCTGTTTTCACACATGAACTCCTGACATTATCTGGTGAATCTGGTCCAGACCATTTCCGGAGTTGCCTTTTCACACATGTGACACAAAACCAGAGATTGTCCATATCAGATGTGTTCACACCTACTAGAAATACTCTGGTTGGTTTAGACAAGGGGTGGTGCAAGTAGGAGGCAGGACATGAGGAAAAAGTATGTCGCAGAAATTACAGTCTTTTGTTTACAGCACATCGAAGATGTGTGCTGTTCACCTGCATCTTAGTTCGGATTGCACCACGGTCACATAGCTGGTTTCTCATTTGATCATATACAACTGATTCTGTTGTCTTTCCTCGAACCTGTTAGATGATTTCAGTGTCAGCCCTTACTGCCAGAATATTCTGGCTGTTTGTATTCCTCTATTTTCGTGTCAGTGGCATGATGGAAATGTCATCAACACACACACTCATGCAGTAAATTCTGAAGACAGTTTCCTGCTCAATCGGAAATTTGCGTTCACGCATACAGCCCCTTTGGGTAATGTCTAGAAAAGTTCAGAGTGGCAGTAGATGTCTGAAAGGGGCTATACATAGCATATACAGTATCATTGTCATAAAAATGTCATGTTATTCACAATGAAAGAATGCAACATTTGAAGTGTCACCAGAGAATAAATAATTCATTCAGTCATTTTGCGTACCACGATGGATCTTCTCATAGGAAAACTTTAGTGTCTCCCCCAAAACCCAATGCCCCAATCCTATCTGTAACCCTAATATCTACAGTGTCCAGTCAAAGAAATATCCCAAACTGTTTTTTAAACTGTTTTCTGAGGTCAAACTAGTCTCTCACCTGTCACCAAAGCGTCATATAATATATACCTGAGCTATCTATGGTCATGGGAATGCCAACCCTTTCTCCTACAGGAATGGAGACAAAACCAGAATTCCTGAGCTAGCACAACCTGCCTACAAATATCTGGCTATACCAGCTTTCTGTATACCTGGTGAGAGAATATTTTGTGAAGTACAATATAGTAGAATATAGAGACATTTTACTTGTACCTACCACCTACTACGAGAAGAAGGCTAGACTTAGCCAGACTCCAAGATCAAGCTGTTTCTGATGAGTTTGCATGCAGTTTGGGTGAGGAACTTGCAGACTTGGGTGCGACTGCCGACTCCAATGTAATGTGGGAGACCTTCCATGAGGTTGCTGAGGGTTGTGTTGGTGTTGCCGGTGTTCCCAGAAAGAGGTGTTTCATCTCACAGGGCACCCTGGATATTATCGAGAGGAGTCACAGCGCACGACTCGGGGGCAACTCCAGTCTGTACCAGGAACTGAGGAGGAAGGTGAGAGCTCTGAGAGTAGATAAGGAGGCGTTTGTTAGACAAATCTGTGAGATGGTGACACACCATCTGTGGTCCAGCGACCCATATCCTGCTTACAGAGGAATCGAAGCATTATGTACATCTGAATCTGTTCCTCGGAGACTTGCAGTCAGAGCAGGTGATGGAACAGTCCTTATGGATGACACTGCAGGTGTGACCCGCTGGGCTGGCTACTTTGAGCAATTGTTTAAAGTTGATCCTCTGGCTAGGATGCTGGACATCTCTGGGTCCACGGTTCTTGAGGCTGATCCCCCAATCAGCTGTGAACCACCCAATCTCACTGAGATTGCATGGGTGGTGAATGAGCTGGGGGTGGGGCAGGCTGCAGGGATCTGTGGTATCCCGGGTTCTCCAGGCTGGTGGTAAGTGTGTCCTGCTGGCATTGCAGACAATCTTTGCTTCCATTTGGGAGACTAGGCGACTAGAAAACAGGTCTGGAAAGGGAAGGGTGACCGCCTGGATTGTAGCAGTTACAAGGGGATAACACTGCTCTCAGTGCCGGGTAAGGTCCTTGCAAGGGTCATCCTTAACAGGATCTGTGACCACTTGCTTGCTTCCCAGCGACCAGAGCAGTCTGGTTTTCGCCTAAGAAGTCTACCATCAACCGCATCTTGACACTGAGGGTTCTCATCAAGCGCAAATGCGAATATCAGCAGAGGTTCAATTCAATTCAATTCAATTCTTCATTTTCATGTGTGCAAATACGGGTACCATGTACAATGAAATGCTTGTTTGCATGTGCCCCTGCAGACAGTGAACATAGACAAAACAACAAGTGAATATACATAAGTAAATAAATAAGACCAGAATCCTAGGATAAATAGAGACAGTGGCAGAAGTATATGTGCAGGTAGCAGTGGAGGTGACACAAGGTTACTGATTGTTCATGAGTCTGATTGCAGTTGGGTAGAAACTGTTCCTCAACCTAGAGGTACGCGTCCGAATGGACTTTAGTTGCTTGCAGTGCACCTGTAGAATCTGCACAGGGTTGTGGGGGACATCAGGGCTTTCCTCAGTCTCCTGAGGAAGTAGAGGTGTTGTTGGGCTTTCTTGACTATTGCTGCAGTGTGACTTGACCATTTAAGGTCATCAGTGACGGTGACAGTGACGAGAAACCTAAAGCTGCTGACCTGCTCCACAGCCTCACCTCTGATGTAGATGGGTTTGTGCTCTGTTGCCTGTGTGCGGAAATCCACAATCATCTCCTTAGTTTTGCTAACATTGAGGGTGAGGTTGTTGTCCTGACACCATTCTGCCAGGAGTCTGACCTCCTCCCTGTAGGCCATCTCATCGTCCTCACTGATCAGACCCATCATGGTGGTATCGTCAGCAAACTGGAGGATGGTGTTAGAGCTGTACTTAGCTACGCAGTCATAAGTGTAGAGAGAGGAAAGCAGGGGATTCAGCACACTGCAGGGTGCCGGTGTTGATGGTGATGATGGAGGAGGTTTTTCCACCAATACGCACTTGCTGAGGTCTGCAGGTGAGGAAATCCACTACCCAGTTGCTCAGTGAAGAGTTAAGCCCCAGATCCAGGAGTTTAGTGATGAGCTGGGATGGAATGACGGTGTTAAATGCAGAGCTGTAGTCCACAAACAGCAGCCTGGCATAACAGTTCTTGTTTTCCAGATGAGACAGGGTGGTGTGGAGTGTTATGGAGATGGCATCCTCTGTGGACCTGTTGCTACGGTAGGCAAACTGGAGGGGGTCCAGACTGTCAGGGATGATGTCCTTAATGTGTTCTAGCACCAGCCTTTCAAAGCACTTCATGGCTATGATGGCTGTGTGCTTGAAGCAGGTGGGGACAGATGAAACTCTCAGAGATGTGTTAAAAATATCCGTAAAGACAGACGCTAGCTGGTCGCAACATGTTTTAAAAACGCGACCTGAGACTCCGTCTGGGCCGGATGCTTTACGGATGCTGAGTCGGGAAAAAGTCTTCCTCACGTCATCCTCGGAGAGCCTCAGGCTGGAGTCTTGGGCGCCGCAGGGGGACGCACGAGCTTGTCCGTGTTAGCGAGCTCAAAGTGAGCGAAAAACACGTTCAACTCATCCGGGAATGAAGCGGCGGTTGCTGTGGCTGTGTGTGTCCGGGGTTTGTAGTCCGCGATCAGCTGAATACCCTGCCACATCCAACGAGCATCTGCTGTGCTGCTGAACTGAGAGTCCAGTTTGTGGGTGTATTGACGCTTTGCATATTTAATGGCTTTTCGGAGATCATACCTGCTCTTTTTGAATGCCTGTGTATCTGCGGAGTGAAACGCACTGTTGCACTTCTGGATCCGCCAGCGAACTTCAGCACACATCCAGGGCTTCTGATTGGTAAATACGCGTACAGACTTTGTGGGTACGCAGTCATCCACACATTTCCCGATGAAGCCTGTGACAACTGTGGCATACTCGTCCAGATTTTCAGAGGACTCTATAAAAACATACCAGTCCACAGATTCAAAGCAGTCCCTAAGTATCTCCTCCGCTTCCGTGGTCCAGCAGCGCACCTCTCACACGACCAGCTCTGCGGGCTTCAACTGCTGCTTGTGAACAGGGAGGAGCAGCACAGAGCGGTGGTCTGACTGCCCGAGGTTCGCCGCAGGAGCGAGCGGTACACGTTTTTGTGTGCGGTGTAGCAGTGGTCCAATGTGTTAGCACCCCTAGTGGGACAGGAGACGTGTTGGTAGTATTTGGGGTAAACAGACCTGAGGCTTGCTTTGTTGAAGTCCCTGGTGATGATAACCAGACCTTTGGGGGGTGTGTTTTCATAGTCCGTAATGAGGCGATACAGTTCCTTTAGTGTGGTGCTGGTGTTTGCTTGCGGGGGGATGTAAACAGCTGCCATGTGTACAGCTGTAAACTCCCTAGGCAGGTAAAATGGCTGGTACTTGATGATCAGACACTCCAGGTCCGATGAACAGTTTTGTGAGATAACTTCCACATCCATACACCATGTGTTGTTGATGAGGAAGCATACCCCGCCACTTCTCTTTTTCCCGAAGGAGACCGACCGATTGGCGCGGTAGATAGAGAAGCCGTCTGGCTGGACAGCTCGAATCTGGTGTGGAGGCGGTGAGCCATGTTTCTATGAGGCAGAAAGCACAACAGTCATGCAGATCTCACTGAAGACGAAGTCCACCATGGAGATCGTCCAGTTTATTGTCCAGAGACTGGAACTTGGCCAGGAAAATGCTAGGCAGTGCAAGTCGCAGTCCTCGGCATTTCGCCCTCACTTGGATCCCAGCACGCCGGCCACGCTTTTTCCTCCGTGTCCTCCGGACATGATCGGGTGAGTCGCGTCCGCCACCTTGGTTTCGAGTTATTGTGGCGAGCAGCCCCTGGTCGATAACTTCAAAAGCAGTGACTTGTGCCTTTGTTGCTCCGATATTTATCAGTGTTGTAAGGTTGTACTTAATGAAACAGCGAACAGGCAGTACAAACAACGACAATAACAAAAATGCAGACAAAAAAACGAAAAGTCTACGAGAAGCAGCACACAACACGTCACCTCTCTCCGGAACCATCTTGGATTCTTTGCAACCTTTGTAGATTTTTGTAAAGCATTTGACTCAGTTGATCAAGTTGCCCTGTGGGACATCCTGAGACTTCACGGGATCCCCCCCAAAGCTGCTGGACGTCATGGTTAGCCTGTACTGTGAGTGCTGTGCAGAGTGGAGGAAGAACCTCTGTGTTTTTCCCAGTTGATTCTGGGGTTTGCCAGGGGTGAATTCTTGCTCCTACTCTGTTCAATGCTTGCATGGATTGGGTACTGGGCAGGGTCGTTGGATCCGGCAGTTGTGGGGCATCTGTTGGCGAAGATAGATTCACTGATCTTGACTTTGTTGACGATGCTGTGAACTTTGCTGAGTCAATGGAGGCTCTGATTGGGGCTCTAGAGAGACTAAGCGAGGAGTCTGAGTGTCTGGGGTTGCGAGTGTCCTGGATAAAAACCAAGATCCAGGCCTTTAATAACTTCTTAGGCACAGCCATCAGTAGTGTGTCTGTCTGCGGGGAGAGTGTCGACCTCGTCAAGAGGTTCACCTACCTCGGCAGCGACATTCATGTCTCTGGTGACTCTTCCCATGAAGTCAGCAGATGGATTAGGAGAGCATGGAGGGTCATGAGGTTGCTGGAAAGGGGTGTGTGCCGCTCCCGGTATCTTTGCAAGAGGACGAAGGTCCAAGTCTTTGGAGTCCTGGTGCTCCCTGTCTTGCTATATGGTTGTGAGACATGGATGCTATCCAGTGAGCTAAGACGAAGACTGGACTCCGGTACTGTGTCTCTTCGGAGAATCCTCAGGTACTGCTTTTTTGACTTTCTGTCGAATGAGCGGTTGCTAGGGGAGTCCAGAATGAGGCACATTACCTGCATTAGGAGGGAGCATCAGTTACAGCACTACGGGCATGTGGCGCGTTTCCTTGAGGGTGATCCAGCTCTCAGGATCCTCATTGCTGAGGACATGAGCGGCTGGACCAGACCAAGGGGACTCCCATGCAACACCTGGCTGCGGCAGATGGATGGCCATCTCCGCAGGGTGGGACAGGACCGTGTGTCTGACTGGGGCGTTGCCAGCTGGGATCCCGAGGCGTTTCGTCATGTGGGTGTGGCAACGCCCTGCATCATCGCATGCTCCCTGACCTGACCTGACCTGAGAATATAGTCATGAGCTGTATAACAACGGTCACCGACATATACAACGTTGGGCCTATAAGATTATAATGGAGCTGAAAAATTCCTCCATTCCATTGCCTAGTAATGTCATAGAGCAACGAATTACTCACATGTTTGTGGTGATGCTGGTGCAGACAAACCTACTGCACTGCTGGTTGTATAAAAGTATAGCATATGCAATTACGTACAGTACATAATACTTGATAATGATCATAATTATATTATTGGGTTATGTATTTACTATAATGTACTTTTTATCGTTTATATTCAAAAAAGCTGTATTTGGGAAAAAATCAGGCCTGGATTTTTGCCCAGACAGGCCCACCACACATATTGATGCATGATAAATTTTGCCGATTGGGGTGGTCCCACAATAAATTGTGCTGGTCCACAAACCTACTGGCCCACCCTGCAATCCTGAATAGGACAAGCAGGTACTGAAAATGAATGGGAAATACATGTTGAAATCCCTCTATTAACGTTGGGGTCATTTCACTGTTTTAGAATTTATCCCTTTTAAATATAAGCCAATCAAGGGTTAAGTTTGGCTTCTACATAGGCAAAAACTGTGCTACTCTCATAATCATGCAAACAGATCATTGAGCAAGGTCACGCATAGCTCAGTGGGTTAGGATGCTGTGCCTGTCAGCTAAATGATGCCAGTTCAAATCCTGTTGTTTGGCCCTTAACCCCAACTGCTTCAGGCTGACCCTGTATGTTTCTTTGTCTGCTAGGTTTGTTCATAGCCTTTAATTGCAGGCCAGTTTTGTGGCACAGAGCAATAATTATGTGTTTGCTCATACAGAACATTTCAGGTTCAATTTAACATCTCAAAAATCCCCCCTCTTCATTGACTTGTAAAGGACTAAAAGGAGATTGCAATTAATTGTTTTTGTATTAGATTTGCATTTTGTGCAACGCTTTGCAGTTTTCGTAATTGTTTGTTTTTTATATTATCTAGTACATGTTAATAAATCAATGTAAAGTTTGTCACTGCTGCCTTTGTATGAGCTGCGCATGTGCCCACTAAGCCAAACATTTTTTCCTTACTGCCTGACTCACTCAAAGAGAGTGTGGCACGTTTGTGAGATATTTAACAGAAATGAGTGAGGAAGAGAAAAACAAACAAGAACTGGTCACTAAAAGGTATTTGCCTTTCGCTGTATGAAAATATTTTGGATTCCATAGAGACAACATAGAGAAAATGCAAGTGATCTGTCTGCACTGCTTGGTGTCTGTGGACACGGCTCATGGCAACACCACCAACTTATTTTACAGACTCTGTTGGTAGAAGATAACAGGTGTTTTTTGGCTATAATTTTTTTGGGGTAAAATTTCAACTCCTTTTTACTTCATAAATACTGCAATATTTATGGCAACTTCAAATATCATGATGTGAATTTTTTCCAATATTTATTAGTGTTCCAAATATATTTGTTAATGTGTGATTGATGATGAGTAATCGAGTAAGTGAATAATAATAGTACAAAACATATGAAATACCTCTGGGGAGGAAGTCAGTATCCACCTTGGCACAACACATCAGGTGACTGTTAGTATTTGCATTGATCTTTCTGAAGTAAACCTAGGCCAGAATGGTTCCAGTAGCAATGATTGCCTGTTGATCTTTTTTCCTTCCTTGCCAAAATAGTCATTTTATGTTATTAAGATGATCTGTTGTACAATGCCTTCCTGTATCTCCCTTTATCCTTGAAAATGCTGATTTTCCTTTCACACAAATAGTGCCAAACACAGGAGCAGGAATGACACACAGATACCAAGACAGGTGGCCAGAGGTTTTGCTGCTGGAACAGCTCACTACAATGCAGGAGACAATATATCCTATGAATCTGGAAACAACAAATTTAAATTTGGTTTAAATGTTATTAATATAGTGTTTCTAACAAGGAGTTTTGTCACAAAGTAACTTAGAGAGTTTTGGGGTCCACAGTGAGAAAACCTGAGGCAACAATGGTAAAACTTCCACAGACAGTTGAAAAACCATGAGAGGAAGGAAGCCTGTGCTCCTGTGACAAACAGCAGGCACAAAAGCAACTTACAGTAAAGGAAAGGGTTCTAATTTATGCATGTTTCTTGAACTTGCAACCTTTGCATTTCTTGCACAATGCTTGACTTGTTGAGCTGCAGGAGCTTTGTCAAGAGCACATGAATTTGAGTGAGGTAAATTTGGAAAGGTGGGGTGAAAGTGCATGGGTAGGAAGGCAGGTAGCATTATTTAGATGGAGAACAGATGGTCTAGCACGGACATATGGAGAACAGGGCGTTGTAGCACAGGCAGACAGAGAACAGGTAAGCAGGGTGACACAGGCCAGACAGCACAGGTAGATGAAGAGCAGGCAGGCACGGTAGAACAGACAGATGGAGAGCAGGCAGGCGGGATAGCACATGCAGATGGAGAGCAGGCAGAGTAGCACAGGCAGGTGCGGTCACACAGGCAGATGGAGAATAGGCAGGTGGGGTGACAGAGGCAAATGGAGAACAGGTGAAGTGGCTTAGGTGGATGGAGAACAAACAGGTGGGTATCACAGATGAAGAACAGGTAAGCAGGGTGACACAAACAGGTAGACAACAGGCAGGGCAGCACAGGCAACTTCCGGCGGTGCCATGAGCAGGCAGCAGCTAACAGCACTCCAGTGATTTCAATGCTAACTGTATTATTTGTTCATCCTGTTAGATTCGTTTTGGTTTTTGAGGTCAAGTTATGATGCGTATCACCTATGACAGACACATCCTGCTCAAAATAGGAAAAAAATGTACAATTTCGACACCAAACCTGCCGATGGAGATGCTACGGAGCCTGGGTCTGCTAACAACAAAGACCGAGGCGGCGAGACGCAGCTGGGCGAAACGCAAGTGCTCTGCACGAAAACAAAAGCGAGGAAAGCGCAGAGGGGCGCTAGTGCTAGGCTAAAGGCTAACCCAGTCCGACCGGTACTCCCATCTATCCTGCCCTCCAACATTTGCTCTCTGGACAACAAAATGGACTATCTGTGGCTTCAGCATTCAAGTCGGCGTGAAATAAAGAACTGTTGCGTCTTCATTTTCACGGAAACGTGGCTGAACGTGGACATCACTGACCCAGCTAAACGGGCTAGCATACTACCAAGCCCACAGAGAGGCCTCTTTGTCCAGTAAGAGCCGCGGAGGCGGTTTGTGCGTCTATATCAACAAACTCTGATGCACGAACTCTGCCGAAGTGAGTCGCCATTGCTCACCACAGGTAGAGTTTTTAGTCATAAAATGTCGCCCGTTCTATCTACTAAGAGACTTCTTCGTTGTGCTAGTTGTAGCTGTGTACCTGCTGCCTAGCGCTAATGCTAACCTGGTGCTTAGTGAGCTGTATGAGGCTATCAACAAGCTCCAGACCGTGCATCCGGACAGATTTCTCATCGTAGCCGGCGACTTCAACCACGCAAACCTCAAATCAGTTCTCCCCAAATTCCACCAGCACGTGAACTTTGCCACGAGAGGAGAGAACTGTTTGGACAAAGTTTACACCAACGTGCCCGGGGCCTACAAAGCAGTCACACATCGGATCCTCCGTCAACGCCACGGTGTTGCTGCTGCCCCTCTACACATCACTACTGAAACGCACAAGACCAGCCAGGAAATCCATCAGTCTGGCTAAGTGGCATGTCTCTGCACTTCAGGACTGTTTTGAGTGCACAGACTGGAGCATGTTCAAACAGGCAGCTACAAACAACAGCCGCCTGGACCTGGACGAGTATACAGACTCTTTGACCTGCTACATCAGCAAGTGCATAGAGAATGTAACTGTCTGCAAGAACATCACCACGAGAGCCAACAAAAAGCCCTGGTTCACATCTCCGGTACATGCAAGGCTTAGAGAGAGGGATGCTGCTTTCCGGTCCGGGAATAAAGCTGCTCTCAGAACAGCTAGAGCCAAACTTTCTCGCTCTATCCGACAGGCAAAATGTGCACGTGCACAAAAGATTCAAAACCACTTCCACAACACAAAAGACTCTCGCAGGTTGTGGCAGGGAATTCTGGCTGTCACTCAGTATAAGCCTGCACCAATCAGCTGTAACGGGGATTCAACACTCCCTGAGAAGCTGAAGAAGTTCTACGCACGGTTCGATGTGATGAACAATGAGCATGCGACGAAAGCCATGCCTCCAGCCACCGACCAGATCATCTCTCTTCCTGCAGCTGATGTGAGGAGAACTTTCATCAAGGTCGACCCACGGAAGGCTGCTGGACCAGACAACATTCCAGGTTGTGTGCTGAGAGACTGTGCTGATCAACTGGCCGAGGTCTTCACGGACATCTTCAACACATCGCTGAGCCAGATGATTGTTCCAACATGCTTCAAGTCCACTACCATCATCCCAGTGCCAAAGAAAACTTCAGTTACCTGTCTGAACGACTACCGTCCCATCGCTCTGATCCTCATCATCATGAAGTGCTTTGAGAGACCCATCATGGCACAGGTGAAAAGCAACCTCCCCCACTCACTGGACCCGCTGCAGTTTGCATATCAGCCAAAGTGGTCGACTGAGGATGCCATATTCACTGCACTTCACCTCTCCCGGTCTCACTTGGACAAGAAAGACACTTATGTTAGACTGCTGTTCATAGACTTCAGTTCAGCATTCAACACCATCATTCCCCAAAAACTGTATCTGAAACTGAGCAAGTTGGGACTGAACACCTCTCTCTGCAACTGGATACTGGATTTTCTGTCAGAGATGCCTCAGTCCGTCCGTATCGGCAAAAACATTTCCAGCACCATCAGGCTGAGCACAGGAGCCCCTCAAGGCTGCATTCTCAGCTCACTGTTGTTCATACTCCTAACCCACGACTGCACCGCCCTGCACAGCACAAACCACATCATCAAGTGGCGCTGATGATACGACCATGGTGGGGTTCATCAGCAACAATGACGAGTCGGCGTACATAGATGAGGTTCAGCAGCTGGCGGTCTGGTGCAGTGAGAACAACCTGTCGGTGAATGTGGACAAAACCAAGGAAATGATCGTCAACTTCAGGAAGACTCGCTCCACCCACACACCACTCAGCATCTACGGCTCCATGGTGGAGACTATAAATTCCACCAAGTTTCAGGGAGTCCACATCTCAGATGACCTCACCTGGACCACCAACACCATCACCAAAAAGGCCCAGCAGCATCTGCACCCTCCTGAGACGCCTGAAGTGGGCCAACCTCCCTCCCCCGATCCTCACTGTGTTATACAGGGGCACCATCGAGAGCGTCCTGACCAGCTGCATCTCTGTATGGTTTGGCAACTGCAGAGTAATCGATCTGCATCAGCTCCAACGGATTGTGAAAGCAGCTGCGAACATCATCGGAGTGTCTCTCCCCCTGCTGCAGGACATCCACCACAAGCGCTGCATTAGGAAGGCCTCCTGCATCGTGCTTGACCCCTCACACCCCTCACATGGACTGTTTACACTCCTCCCATCTGGCAGACGCTATTGCAGCATCGGGGCCCGATCCACCAGACTACGCAAGGGCTTTTTCCCACAAGCCATCAGATTCTTAAACTCACTGCCTGCCCTCCCAGTCCCACCCACACACACCGGACTGTGAACTGACCCTTTTTGCACCTTTGAATGCTGAATGCTGCTATAATATCTGCACTACAAAATATTGCCTGTATATATCAGTTTTGTTTTTTGCATAAATTGCCATAAGTATAGTACATAATTCTCAGCTTCATTTCTGTCACTATAATTGCACAACTCAGACCATAATTTATAAAAGATACCATTTTACTTATAGACTGCTTGTTCAGATTTTTCATATTGAAAAGTATCATTTATTATATATTGTATATTATGCACACTCAGTGTAAAAGAAAACTCTAAAACCACAATTGTAGGTCACAATTGCACAGTAACTTGAATGTTTATTTCCTGTATTTCTAGTTTAAACTTTATATTCTATATTTCTCCCCAGCTTAGGACTTATATTTTATATTCTATTTATATACTGTTTCTTATATGTGCCTTATCTGTCCTGTAATGTAAAAACTGGAGCCATGTCGTCTCGTCTCTTGTATACTGTACTGTATATGGCAGAGATGACAATAAAGCTACTTTGACTTTGAGGTAGATGAAGGGCAGGCAGAGTAGAACAGGCAGATGGAGAGCAGGCAGGCGGGGTAGCACAGGCAGATGGAGAGCAGGCAGGCGCTGTGGCACAGGCTGATGGAGAGCAGGTAGGCAGAGTTACACAGGCAGATGGAGAGTAGGCAGGTGTGGTGACACTGGCAAATGGAGAGCAGGTAGGTGTGGCGGCGCAGGTAGATGCGTAACAGGCTGCTACA
>JAAGVU020000041.1:16239310-16253060 GCA_011763525.2 Mormyrus iriodes | reverse complement strand
TTTCTCACACCAGTATTTTGTATTTTATTTTGTTACATTTGATAAGCAAGTATTTGTAATTTGTAACAAGATTTTTTTATGTATTTGTGCCCATCTCTGAATATACACTATATTGCCAAAAGTATTGGGATGCCTGCCTTTACACACACATGAAATTTAATGACATCCCATTCTTAATACACCCTTTGCAGCTACAACAGCTTCAACTCTTCTGGGAAGGCTTTCCACAAGGTTTAGGAATGAGTTTATGGGAATTTTTGACCATTCTTCC
The DNA here is from genome assembly GCA_011763525.2 of Mormyrus iriodes. NCBI lineage: Eukaryota > Metazoa > Chordata > Actinopteri > Osteoglossiformes > Mormyridae > Mormyrus > Mormyrus iriodes. The sequence goes on along the minus strand of JAAGVU020000041.1, from coordinate 16,252,789 downwards.
AGGAGATCATTTGTGAAGTCAGACACTGATGTTGGACAAGACGGCCTGGCTCGCAGTCTCCGCTCTAATTCATCCCAAAGGTGTTCTATCAGATTGAGGTCAGGGCCCTGTGCTGGCCAGTCAAGTCCCTCCACACCGCTCACTCATCCATGTCTTTATAGACCTTGCTTTGTGCACTGGTGCGCAGTCATGTTGGAACAGGAAGGGGCTATCCCCAAACTGATCCCACAAAGCTGGGAGCATGAAATTGTCCAAAATGGCTTGGTATGCTGAGGCATTAAGTGTTCCTTCCACTGGAACTAAGGGGCCAAGCCCAACCCCTGAAAAACAACCCCACACCATAATCCCCCCCCCACCAAACTTTACATTTGGCACAATGCAGTCAGGCAAGTACCGTTCTCTTGCCAACCGCCAAACAAAGACTCATCCAATGGATTGCCAGACAGAGAAGCATTATTCGTCACTCCAGAGAACACGTCTCCACTGCTCTAGAGTCCAGTGGCGGTGTGCTTTACACCATTGCATCCAACGCTTTGCAATGCACTTGGTGATGTAAGGCTTGAATGCAGCTGCTCGGCCATGGAAACCCATTCCATGAAGCTCTTTATGCACTGTTCTTGAGCTAATCTGAAGGCCACACGTGGAGTTTGGAGGTCTATAGCTATAGGCTCTGCCGAAAATTGGCGACTTCTGCACACTGTGCACCTCAGCATGCTCTGTCCCTGTTCTGTGATTTTACGTGGCTTTCCACTTTATGGCTGAGTTGCTGTTCTTCCCAATTGCTTCCACTTTGTTATAATACCACTAACAATTGACCGTGGAATATTTAGTACCAAGGAAATTTCACGAATAGACTTATTGCACAGGTAGCATCCTATCACGGTAGCACACTTGAATTCACTGAGCCCCTGAGAGTGACCCATTCTTTCACAAATGTTTTTAGCAATATGCATGCCTAGGTGCTTGATTTTATATATACCTGTAACTATGGAAGTGATTAGAACACCTGAATTCAATGATTTGGAGGGCCGCCCCAATATTTTTGGCAATATAGTGTATTGTGAGCGCACAAGAAATTACATTGCGTGCATCAAGATAAAGTTAGCCTCATAATAGACAGGTTTATATAAGTTTCCTAGCTGTAACATATTTTAACAAAAGTAAGCTAGGTGGTTTTTAATCACAAATTCTTTATGTCCAGTACACAGACAGAGATGCACACCTGTCTTGGCTCCGTCCACCTTCCCACGTGGCATGGCTCCTGGCCAGGGTGAATGCCTCTCCCTTGACTCCACCTATCTTCCCTGTTGCCATGGCTTCGGACTAAGTGCTTACCTCTCACAGCTGGCAGTGATCAGTGGCTAATTACTGCCTATTTAAGCTCCTGGAGTTCTTGCACGTCTTGTTCGGTCTTGAGTATTTTGTGTTTGTGATGTTGCCTGTTGCCCTTGCTTATATGGTTTGCTTGTCTAATTTGGGCTTGCCACTTGCTCTGTACGTTGTATAATGCTGCTGAGCTCGGTCTTGTCTTTGACCTTCACTTATATTTGAGTTACAGCCCATTAGTCTTGCTTTTCTGCGTTCTAGCCTGTGTTATTGTTCTCTTCATGCCCTTTTACTATTTGTGAATTAACTTGTTAATAGCTATGAAAATGGCCTACTTCATCTGTAATGAGATATTAGCTAAGCATTAATGTTAGCATGCCCAGGGGGGTTGGCCAGCCAGCTGACCTTGGACCCCCAGAGGTTTTTTCTTCTCCTTACTTGGGAGTTTTTGGTTGCTCTCCTCCGTTGTCATCTGGCCATCCTTTTCTTTAGTTAAATTCTTTGTCTTAATATTTTCTCAAACATCATGTAAAGCGCTTTGGGGCGGCTCTGTTGTGAAAGGGGCTATATAAAAATAAATTGAATTGAATTTAGATTTAATGGCAACTCTTGCACACCCCTTGCATTTCCATATATCTTAACGGGAATTTTTTTTAATTAATTTGTGAACGTGGGCGTATGCACTTCATTTTCACTTACACTATGCTGCCCAGAATGTCTATCCGTGGTATAAAGGGTGTAATAACTGTTCTAATAATTCGAAAACAACATGAGACGGCGACATCTAGTAAATCATGCTTTGAACTGTTGACTGTAGGGGATAATGCACACCCCTTTGCTTTTCAAATCATATCTTTCCATATACAATTATTACTAATTACACTGTGCATTGGAAAGAAGAAAGAGATGTCAACCATGGCAACAACACCCAGAGCCAGGTGATGGATACCTTTGATGTTTCTGTCATCAGATTTGCCGTTCTCGTGTGGAGCTCCTGGCACATCAGAGGAGCCACCCAAGAAGAAAGAAGGGGACGCCAATATTGGGATAACGACGCACTGTCTTAAGCTAAATACAACACGTAAAGTACATTGTGCTTTAAGCCGTTCATTTGGGGACAGTGCACAACAGTAAGTGGTCATTTATTGTACAAAAAAAACTTAAAAGTAAATCTTCATGAGCAGGGTTGGTGACCAATGCTTTAAAATATGGCTAATTTCTTTGTATAATATCTTGTGTGCACATGATAAAACATTTTTCAGGACTTTGTGTGCTCTGTAGCATCTCTTGTTTTCATAAGTGTAAATGCAGAAAACACCAGGATCTGGAGCTCGGGTGAGCCACTGTTTGTTTTCTGATAACACCCGTGTAAGACTTAAGGAATGCACTAGGCAGGAGACGTGATGTGGTTGTATGGCAATATCCAGTGCATGCAGCCGGATAATGATACTGCTAAATGATGGACAGGTCCTGTGACTTTACAGTGACGGCAACCGTGTACCACATGATGTTTAGTTACCTCACACAAATACTGTGTCTGGTCAACCAGGTCTGTCTAGCATTTTCCCCAGCCATTTGATCCACCTCACCACCAAATGGTGATCAGCTGATAGCTAAGCTCCCCTTTTCAACCGAGTGTCCAAGACAGCTCTAATGATATGAATACAAATCGATCACTAATCTATACTATTACGCTCAAAGATAAAATAAATTGTAACCAGCACAAACTTTCAATGACAAAGTACTGCTTGGGTTCAGATAAGACAGGTCATCCTCCCAATCATACCCTACCAAGTTTCACTGTCGTTACCCACGTAAGCGTTAAAGTCCCCCAGCAGAACAATGCAGTCCCCTGAGGGGGTGCCTTCCAATACCCCATCCAAAGTCTTCAAGAAGGCCAGGTAGTCTAAGCTGGTGCTTACACACGAACAAGTCACAGCCCGAAGGGAGGTGGCCCTATTGTTCACCGGGGTGAACTCCAACATGGCACTGACCCAAGGGCTATGAGTAGACCCACACCTGCCTCTCACCCAGAGGAACTCCAGAGGGGAATACGGCTCCTCTCCAGGCATTTGGTTCCAGAGCCCATGCTATGTGATTAGGTGATCCTGACTCTATCTAATTACTATCTCTCTACCTCCCACACTAGCTCCTTTCTCACCAGACACATTATGTTCTATGTTCCTAAAGCCAGTTTCAGTAAACAAGGACCGGTCTGCAAAGACCCCTGCCTTCAACTGCAGTCTGATCCACATTAGTACCAGATCCTCATGGCCCTACAGGGTGGACTCAAGGAACTCTTTCAGGTTTTGCCTGGTCAGGCCGTATGGCAGAGGCCCAATCACCAGGCCCTTGTCTGCAAGTTCCCACCCCAGGCCAGGCTCCAAGGTGGGGCTCGAGTCTACTGTTAATTCTATAAACTTACAAATTTCAACATTTATTTTAGCAACATTTATATAGTTAATAACCATTAACTGAAAAAGATTTGTGAAAAGAAAATATATCTGTTCACACAATCTCTTTCTGACTAGTTAAAGATTCTATGGTAATAAATAACTTACTTTTGTTGTAATCAGATATTCACCAAATGCAGATAGCATTTCACTTCCTTTTTAAAAACATATCTATAACCATACCAATCCAACAGATAATTCAATAAATCAGACATAAATAAAACAACAAGACTTAATAGACTGTGGCACTCAAGAGCCCAAAAATGAAGACAAAGGAGCATTCTGCTGATGCGAGAAACAAACTCATTGAAATGCACAAGGCTGGAAAAATATCAAAGAGTTTGAATGTCCTGTTAAGCACTGGATACATTATCTGAAAGTGGTTCAAAAGGTTCAGAAGGTTCATCATAGCACCCAGACCCTTACTAGAACAGGCTGTCCCTCAAAACTAAGCATCAGAACAAGACATTGGGTAGTGAGAGAAGGCTACTAAAAATAAAACCATCACTCTCAGAAGTCTGCAGTGCTCTTTGGCTGAAACTGGAGTGAAGGTGCATGGGTCCACAATTTCAAGAGCTGTCCATAAAACAGGCCTCTATTGCAGGGTAACAAGAAGCTATTCTTTAAGAAGGTCCACATAGAAGCAAGTATAGCATTTGCTACAAAGCATAAGATAGACCAAGTTATGATGTGGGAGAATGGTCTCATTTGACCATAAAACAAAGTAGAACATTTTTTGCCAGAATTCAAAGAGGTGTGTGTGGTGTAAAACTAACACTGCCCTTGCCTCAGATAACACCATAGCTACAGTGAAAAATGGTGGTGGCAGCATCATGCTATGGGGATGCTTTTCATGTGCTGGGACTGGGGATTTTGATGAGTTGGAGGGACGGTGGATGGATACAAATACCACACAATATTACGGGAAAACTTGTTCCAGTCTGCTATGAACCTGTGGTTGGCGAGATGATTCATCTTTCAACATGACAATGATCCTAAGCATAAGGCCAAAGTGACCCTGGAATGTCTCAGAAACAGAAGGGTGAATGTCCTGGAATGGCTAAGTCAAAGCCCTGACCTTAACCCTATTGGGAATCTATTAGAAACTATTAGAAACTGCTGTTCAGAGGCGCCGTCCCACCAATGTAGAGGATCTCTATAAAGTCTGCCAAGAAGAACAGGGAAGAATCACTTCTGAACAATGTGCAATACTGGGACTTACCCCAAAAATAATTAAGGGTTCCTGACAAAATATTAATGTGTCAGGGTTCAATACTTGTGCAAATTTTGAGTTTTCTTCTTCAGTTAAATATCTACAGAAAAAGGTTTATTTTGACCTTGGAAATATATTGTTACAGAATATGAGTTCACAATAAAAATACTGCATGGACAAATATGTGTACAAATATTTTGTCATGCAGAAGATTATGATGACTTTCAAGGGGAGTGATACTTTTGCAAGTCACTGTAAAGCAAATCAGCAGGTGGATATCTTAGAAAGGTTGAAAGCTGGGGGAGGTAAGCACACCATGTAAATCCAAGGGAGACTTGGGTGTATGAGGGCTGGAACTGGGAAGGAAGGGTAAGTAAAGGCAAGACACAAGTATGCCACATGGAATTGACAATACCTCACACTGAGTGCAAGGACAGGTGAGCATTTAAAGGTATGAGGCAGATGAATTGTGCTCGTTAAGTTGTGCGTGCACATAGGACATGACATGTTGAAAATGCTATCATACAAAATTACAGGATGCTATCATACAATGCTATCATACAAAGTACAGGATTTTGTGAAATCAAACTAGCAACCCAAAATATTCAAGTTTAAAGTAATCACTGAGAATTAACATCCACACTAAATATCAAGTAAAGATACATATTTGTAAAAAGTTATAACAGGGAAGTTATGCCCTCACAAGCATACACATAGGGATTACAAAGTCCTTCTCAGATGATATGTTTATCATCTTCTGATCACTGAAGAAATTAAGCACATTGGTTCAAAAAAGTATTTGAAGAGGGGTCAACACTATGTCAAGTACTGATGGATATTTTGAACAGAATGCAATTTTTACCATAAACATGGCATTTTAAAAAGAAGTATACACATTGTTTTTTCAATGAAACATTTTGCCACGGACACATACAGGGAGGCTGGCAATTGCTGCATGTGAATGTGAGTTGGTTTGAAACTGCATTTGCCCACGTAACTGTGAATTGCTCATTTAAACATTTCATGTGTAAGTTTTTCTTTTTTCCAGAACAGTGCTGAAGTGAACCCGCACACCGCGTGTGAGTGAGGAGCAGGCTGTGAGCCAAACTTGAGCTCATCCCTTTCCCACCCTCTCCTGCAAGAACCCACAGCCTTTCATTTTTTACACTAAACTAAGATAAGCAGAAGTGCACTGTAGTCCTTTGCCACTCCCATGGGAGTTGTACTTTAGGACTGAGTAATAGACCATGTCACAGAGATACCGCTGTAAAACAATGTATTGTTTACACAGCCAAGAAAGGTGGAAACCTGAGAAGAGTGTGTCAATCATTGTGGGTGTTGGATGTATAAAGCAGTAATTCACAGAGGATATCTTTCTTGCTGTCCTCAAAGAAACACAGTGAGAATGATTCTGTAGCTCACTTGGCAAGAGCAGCAGTTTTGTAATAGCATAGATTGCAAGCCTCTAAAATCAGACCATATGCGTATGAACCGAACACAGCTGCTATCTGCATGACATCAGTAGGCTCTTTTCCCATCACCTTCAGGGGTGTTCTTAACCTTCTTCAAATGATTTTGGCATGTATATTGTTACAACACTGGACTTATACAGGATACATCACTACAGATTGTACATATTTTAATTTTTGAATAACTTGAGTACTCAATTTCAGAGTCAACATGAGAATAGATGAATGCTCACAACATTGTGATCAGTACTTTTCCACCACCATTAGATTCTATACCTCCAAAAAAGTTGCTTATAATAAAAAATAAAGCTCTTGTTCTTTATGGCACAGTTTTAGCAATCTGCTCTGCATATAACAAACAACACGTTTTTCTCTAGCCTTCTCTAGTGTTATCAACTGGATATTTAACATGCAGTATTTAGAAAAGTCAAGTTAAACAATGCTGCTACAAGTATTTCATTTTTAATTTAATTTATGAGTTAAATGACAAATTGCATATATACATACATATAATGAGTGGCAAGTGCTTTTGTAATGAATTCAAACTAAATTTGCTTGGTTGTGCAAGTGAACATTAATAATACCTATTAAATCCAAATTATATTAAGAATAATGTGAACAAAAGAGACACCCAGCTTTAGTAGAGGTAGGAAATTGGCAGGTACAGACATACACTCACACCACGGGAATGTCCTCTCTTGGGTGGGGAGGAGAATACATCCCTCATCTCAAAGATGCATTTTCTGTGCGTGTGTGCTGGAGTGGCAGACTGAGGATGGGTGTGGAGAATTCTCAATCCCCCCCCCCCAACCCCAGAGCCCTCCCCTGGGCTATATTAGGAGGATGCAGCACCCATTCGAGGCACAGTCTCCTCTCAGGTCAGGTCTGGTGCAGTTCTTTACTCATTTCTGTGGCGTTAAGCTCCATTTCATTCCAGAAACATGCAGCGCCATAGCAGCGGCCCTGTCAGCTTCACCAGCAGCTCAGTCATGACCCAGCGTCGGACGGCCTCCTCAGTCCCCAAGGCCTTCAGTGTCTATACGGCACCCGGAGGCACCCGCATCTCCTCCTCCACCAGCCGCGGCGTCTTCTCTGGTTACGGTGGGGGCTCCTCTGGCTTCGGAGGTGGTTACGGTGGGGGTTCCTCTGGCTTCGGAGGTGGTTACGGTGGGGGCTCCTCTGGCTTCGGAGGTGGTTACGGTGGGGGTTTAGGGTCGGGCTTCAGCTTCGGAGGTGGTATGGATGGAGATTCCATCCATCTGAATGAGAAGGCCACCATGCAGAACCTCAACGACAGGCTGGCCAATTACCTGGAGAAAGTGCGCTCTCTGGAAGCAGCCAACGCAAAGCTGGAGGTCAAAATCCGGGAGTTTTATGAAAAGAAGGGTCCAACTGCCAAGAAAGACTATAGCCCCTACTGGGCCACCATCAACGATTTGAAGAAAAAGGTGAGGACCTTCTGTTCTGTGGCTGTTTTATGCATTACCTTGGCTGTCCTTCGTTATAGATATATTTTTACAAAATAATGCAAAATCCCTCAGTGTCTCTCCTTTATACTTAAAGGACTAAATACTTAACATACATTGACAATGAGGACAGTATGAGACAGGCAGCCCGTGGTTTAAATAAATGGGTTAAATTACTGTTGAGGGACTGTGACAAGCAAGGAAAGAACGCAACAATTCATACCTAATTTTGCTGGAAAAGAATAATCACCTACATCACTAAAAGAAAAATCATATATATTTGTTATTAAAAAATAATCCCTTCATTACAGGCTGATTCATATATAATGGTACTGTCTGGCAACTATTATACAGTAATATGTGCCAGTCTGTAGGAGCCTAAGTGAAATGGAAAAACCCTTCTGTGTTTGTAAGAGAGTAAACTTATACTTCGAAACTCCAGTTTTTTTTTTAACTAGATTACTTAAGGGTCACATTGCACAGAAGTAACAAAAAGGACAATAATTTCTTTCTAAATCAAAGAATTCTATAGTGTTCTATTGTATTGCAATTAATAACTGAAACAGCTGTGTATCATGATCAATAAAGAGTTTCTGGTAAATGATATTTAAGTACAATTGTGTCAATTACCCAGTGAACATGCATGTTTTCTACATCTGTCAGTTATCTTTGTTATCAGAAACTGGCTGGGATATTCTCTCCTTTATATAATTTAGGTTGGTGCTGATCTACCTTTGCACTACTGTATCTATTTTTAAACAAAAATGTGATTTTTTTCAACAAAGTAAAATTGCAGATGATATAACATTCATGTGATATAAAATTGCCTTTTGTATGATTTATATTAAATGATTTTTACTTTGCATTGATGCGAAATGCGAGTTTGCACACCAGAAATGACAATACATAATGATGGAATTATTTTCTTTCTCCAGATTAAGGATGCTACCATTACTAATGCCAACATCCTGCTTCAGATTGACAATTCTAAACTGGCAGCTGATGATTTCAGGACAAAGTGAGCACTGATGTCCACTATCATTTTACTGCTCCCATTCTTCAAAGACAGTATTAATTATTAAACTTAATACTTACATTCATAAATAGTATGGTTTTATTATCAATCTCAAGGGAACAAAATTCTCATCATATGTGAACATGCCAGTTTCTTTTGTATTTTTTGTATTTTATGATAACCAATCAGGTATGAGCACGAGCTTCTGATGCGTCAGTCTGTGGAGGCCGACATTGCCAATTTGCGGCGCCTCCTGGACCAGACCACTCTTACCAAGGCTGATCTCGAGATGCAGATTGAGGGGCTTCAGGATGAACTAGCCTACCTTAAAAAGAATCACCAGGAGGTATTATTTTCATTCTTGTCAGTGTGCATTTGTTGTTTGTTGAAGCCATGGCATGAGACATTAAAGAGGTTCATTGGTGCCACCCTCAGGACCTGGCAGCCCTACGCTCGCAGCTGACTGGCACCGTCAATGTTGAGGTGGATGCTGCACCTCAGCAGGATCTCACCAAAGTACTGGCGGAGATCCGGGCCCAATACGAGTCCATTACAGAGAAGCACCGCCGTGACCAAGAGACATGGTTCAACGATCAGGTGACATTGAAAATTTCACATACCAACTTAGAAAGACGAAGTTACAAGTAATACGCCCATCAACTTATACGTCAGACATGATAACGACATTCATCTCATGAAAATGAGTTTTTAAAATAAAGACACCTACAGAAGAACTGCAGACTCAATATGTTAGATGATTTTTGGGGACAAAGGGAGGTTCAATTTGCTTTTCTTACAGACAACAACTCTGAACAAGGAGGTCGCTAAAAGCACAGAGACTATCAAGACATCCAAGACGGAGATCACAGACCTGAGACGCACCCTACAGGGCTTGGAGATAGAGCTTCAGTCTCAGCTCAGTATGGTGAGAGGGCTGAGGTCATGGCTATACATAATCATTACAGCAAGGTACTCATTAAACAACTATAATGTCAGCATCAGTGTAAGGAGGAACAACTCAGTTTAGCACTAGTAGAATGAGCAAATTCAGAAGCCTCATTGGTGCATTTTGCCAAATGTAATAATACACAAAGATTCATACACTTCAGAAACTGTTAGTACCATCAAGAATCTTATATATGCTGAGTTATCATGGCATTGCCATCATTAAGACAAACCACAGAGTAAAACCTACAAGCTAACAGGAATGTTTACAAGCTCACTTTCACACTTCCACAGAAAGCCGCACTGGAAAACAGTGTGGCAGACACAGAGGCCCGGTACAGCGCCATGCTGGCCGGCTTTCAGAACCAGATTAACATGATAGAGGGAGAAGTGGCACAAGTGCGGCATAGCATAGAACAGCAGGGCCAAGAGTACAAGATGCTGCTGGACGTGAAAAGCCGGCTGGAGAAGGAGATCGCCACCTACCGCAGCCTCCTGGAAAAAGAGGAGACCAAGTAAGCATGGGGAATCAGCAGCATAACAGCTTTTGGTTCCACTCTCTAACCTTAAACACAACCTTAAATAATAATCTGAAACTATTAGCAACTTATACAATATTATGAACAACTTTAAAATATCTTGTTAATATATATATAAAAAATAAAAAGAATGAATTCTTAATCATTTTCTTCATGTTTTTAGGATTTCAGGCACAGGTAAGATATTATTCAATTATTATTCATTATTATTATGTACAAGACAAAAATGTCCAAGATTTGTACATATTAAAATGCTTGTGATATGCCAAGAGATTTGTACCGTTTCCATTATCTTTATCTCCACAGGTGGGCCAACAACCGTCAAAATCCACCAAACCACCACCATTGGCTAGAGCCCAAGCTCTGCGGTCCACAACAGCAGAAGTGACCTCTCACTAATAAGAGGAGGCAATAATAGCTGCTAAGTGACAACTAAGAACAGTCAATTCATCAGTATGTCTTTTCAGGCTGTGCCTTTATTTGACTATAATAATGGGAGAAATCGACCACCCACAGGCATGGTGATTCATTCAAAGAAGTGTTCTTCACAAGGGTTATTAGTTTACTAGGTAACATCTTACTGGTTCTAATGCCCTCAGCTGAAAATGAAGAAATCTCAAAAAGAAAATACATTGTCCATTAAGAGAAGGAAAATGCTTGATGAAAAAACTGCAGTTATTTTGCTGTTAGCACAAGTTTTCCAAAAATAAATCTGTTGTTGAAGCAAAAATGTGTGTTCAGTCTTTTTCAACAATTTGTGTAAATCAGTCCTTCACGAAGTAACCTCAGGAGAATATATCAATTCTTTCATCATTTTTTCTAGCGGTCTCTTATAAACCATAGGTAGACAGACTACCATATTCAAAATAAATCTCAAACTGTAGGTAGACATTTATATTTTGGTTTTCCAAGAGTATTTGAAGACATGTGATGAGATGCTATGAAAACAGTGACACAAAATCCTGTGTAACATACCATATTTTATGACTGGGTGAGCTTACCTAAATCTGAAAAAATAACATTAAGCAAAAGTCTGGTTAGATAAGTGAATTAACAACTATAAATGAAAGATGTTTGCAGCTTGTATAAGAATAACCAGGAATTGGATTCATGAGATGTTAAAATTTTGGAATTGCAAACTATCCCAGGCATAGGCAGGGGTACATCCTGGGTGGGATACCAGTTCAGCTCATTCCATATGTATTTATAGCTTTACTAGAAAGTACAAACAAAATGGCTTGGAAAACAAGGGGCATGCTGTAGGTCCCTTATCAGTCATGAACTTTGTTCCCCTTTGTAATTGTTAGCTGAATGGGAAGGAGACTGGGTGATACTGTGTGAGCTAGCCCTATAAATAAGGGCTTGGTTTGTATAAATTATTAACTTTTGTATATTTCTTACAGACTGTTTTAGTCTCCTAAAATTATTGGACTGCCTGAAGTGCTGCAGAACTTGTCATAGGAGCTTATAATGTCCACAGGTGTAAATGTATTATTGTTAAATCTTTTCACTCTGATGGTTAGCCATATCAAAATTCAGTTATTATAGGAAGAACAACTTTAAAAGATTTAGCATCACAAATAGGTAGAAAGATATTTGCAGAGCAACTCAAAAAATCTGTGTTTATCATAAATTGAGCATTATATCATCTCATCTCATCTTAGCCCTGCTTTTCCTGGTAAGGGTTGTGGTGACAGTATAACAGACATTTTTGTTTCAGCACCAGCTGGGTGATATAATCCCTCCAGTCTCCCTTACGACATTCGCTCAAAATAATTGGAATCGGGTTTTTGACCAAGTATGTTCAAACACACAGGGAATTTGTCTTCCATTGTAAATGCCTCTCATACATACAGATACATATATAGTTAAGACAAAACAAGATGTGCTTGTGCTGTTGATCACTGTAAAAAGAATGCAACAGTGCATGTCAGTGCAAGGAATGTTAGCCTAAATATAATAAGTAGAATTCAATACAATAAGTACAGTGAGTCATTTACAGCAGTGAGGTATTGCATGGTAATGGGGGATAATAGTGTAGACTGAGCTGAGGTTACTGGATCAGCTGTTTATGAGAGTAATGACTCGTGGGGAGAATCTGTTCTTGTATCTGCTTGCATTGCTGCACAATCATCTGCACTGCCTGCCAGAAGGAAGGTTGTGGCCTGGGCGTGAGGAGTATGCGATGATTTTCCCAGCTGATGTGAAAGGAACCGATCAGCATCTCCTGTGATAGGTATGTGCAGGAAGTATATCTCTGCTGGGCCTTTTCTATGATGGAGTTCATATTGGTCTCCCATTTCTGGCACTGGGAGATTGTAGATCCCAGAAATTCAATTCAATTCAGTTCAATTTCAATTCAATTTTGCTTGTATAACGCATTTTCACAACACTACATTGTCTGAAAGTGCTTTGGATTATCTCTGCCCAAAGCCCCAGTGATCAAGCCAGAGGTGACAGTGAGAAATGAAAAGGTTTCCATTTATTGCTCAATGCTGTTGAGTATGAAATTTGGTCTCCTATACCCCACCCCTGCTGAACACTGCCTCTCCCTCCTGAGGTGTAAAATGGTTTGTCATAACATTTTTCCTGTCACTGCTCTCTGTAGCTTCACTAAACTCCTCCCATGAAACAAATTTTATCTTCACATCTGCCTTCCCTGGTACCTTTCTGGTCTGTTGGGTCCAGATATTTCGAAAGACACCTATGGAAGAATTACCCTGTTAGCCTCCTTAATTTGACTTCCCTCAACACAGATGAGTCCTTGAATACAGCCCATTGCCCAACTTAATTCAGCAGATAGGGTAAGTTTTTCCAAGAGGTGTGAATTAAAATCAAACAGAAGATTCAATTCACTTCAATTTAATGTATTTTTGTATAGCGCCTTTCACAACAGAGTCGCCCCAAGCTGCTTTACATGATATTGACAGACAGGAATAATACAGGAAAAAGGAAAGACAAGAAATTAACTAAAGCAAGAAGGAAGGCCAGATGACAACGGAGGAGAGGAACCAAAAACTCCCAAGTAAGGAGAAAAAAAACCTCTGGGGGTC
>JAAGVU020000041.1:16207734-16217996 GCA_011763525.2 Mormyrus iriodes | reverse complement strand
CCCCAAACGAGCTTGATGGGCCGAATGGCCTCCTCTCGTTTGTACATTTCTTATGTTCTTATGTTCTTATGTTCATAAATAATTAACAAAGTTCTCAAGCACAACTTTAGCAGAGACTTATATAGCCCTGCAGCCAGAGGAGACCCAAAACTATGGCAAGTCGTTTTAACATTTAATCACACCCCTTTCCTGTCTGTACTTCTATTTTAAATACCCAGAATTCTATTTCTTTTTGTAAGAACTGTATTTTTACGAATCATAATGAGAATTAGAGATATCTGAAACATTATTCTTACTAGTAAAAGCTGTATTTGAAGATATCTATAACTAAGATTGTCCTAGCCAAATTTTTATGTAAGATATCTTCAAATCTTTAACAAATTTAAGAGGCCATTTTAGCATTAAGTAAGTAGGCAGGATGGTAATTTTAGATATCCGCATTGTAATTCTTATTAGTACAAACTGGCATTTCAGTATCTCTCATATCTGTAATTTAATTCTTACCTCTACAAATGACTGAGTTTGGGAGAACGTCATACACAGACTGTATGAGAAATTTGATGCAGAAAGGTTCGGCTCTCCAGAGCTCTGCTCAGGAGATCTTGCGTGGTTCCACATGCTCCCACCTAGTCCATGCTCCCTGCTTGTACATACCTACAACCTTACAGCATTATTCTTCATCCACCTCTGCTCATATCACGTCTTGGACCAGCGGGCGTTTCTCTTTGCCACGGGATTGTAGCGGGCCTTGGGACAACTTTCTAACCTTGCCCGTCCCACCGGCACTGTGCCAACTAAGATGTTATGCCGTAGCTGTGCCTTCGCTCCCATCTTCACTTAGATTCCTGCTGAGGTCACTTTAACATTAGTCGAATCTCGATACATCATCACCTCCCTGGCTCTGGTGACCTTGAATTCCTCCAACAGACTGTTGTTGGGAAGCTGCAGCTTGGTGGAATTCCCATAAAAGGTGATGCTGCTTAGGGACTGTGGGAGTCCGAACCACCTCTGGAGGAACTGACTGATGGTTCTCTCTAGACCCTCCACCGTTGTCATTGGCACCTCATAGACTAGAAGTGCCACAGGAGCCTTGGTAGGACTCCATGCTGGTACATCCAGTCTTTGAATTTGCCTGGCAGCCCCGACTTCTTGATCGCCAAAAGCGAGGATAACATATCACTCTTAGCTTGCTGAAGTGTACTTCTGGCCGGTGTACTTCATGGAACTGTCAAAGATTTTGGCAAGACTTTTAACCGATCTCTCAGTTACCGTTGGAATTTGCATTCCTCCTACTGTGAAGTGGAAGCTATCGGCTAACCTTCCCTTCTACAGGACAAGAGATCTGGACTTGGCTGGCTTGAAGCTCAGCGTTGCCCATTCATCCCTCTTGCGGTTTTCATTTGAGAGGACAATTCCATTCTGGATATCTCAAATGCAAATTCAGGATATCTGAAATTATCTTTTTACTAATAATTCTCTGCAATAACAATGTCTGCAATTTGATGATTATTAGTTTCCATGTCTCTTTTAGATATCCAAAATGGGAAAAAAAATTCAGGATATCTGAAATGTGTAGTAAGATAAGAAATGATAGTAAGAACGGTTTTATCTCAGATTGTACTTCTAACTAGTAGAAATGTATTTTTCAGTCAAATATAATTCTGGATATCTAAAATTGAATTCTTACTAGAATTTTTCCTAGGAGAAATGAGAGCTTACGTCACTTCTGAACATTCTAAACTCCTACTAGTAGAAATGACGTTTTGGCACCAATGATAAAAAGGCTTGCCATTTGCCATTACATTGTGACATTTCTCACAACAGAACCACCCACGGGATGTTTTTGTCAAAGCAGTGTATCAAAACTTCCAGCTTCTGCATGATGAGTGCTGTCACTTACTGTATTTTACATTAGTAAAACATGTTCTAAATAAAGTCACTGTGAGTACAAGTTAATAGTGGTTTATTTATATATCCTGCATGATTATAACATCTTATTGATCTAGTATGGTGCATTACACGCCGAGTTTGTTGATTAGCAGCTTCTCCTTTATAAGTAATTTAGCACTTTTGTTGGTTTGATTTTCTGTGTTATCAGATGTCAGAACCCAAGCTTCAATTAACCAATTTTTGTGCAGTGTTGAAAGTAGTAAACCAAGATAGTGGAGGCAAGATGCTATAGATTAATGCAGAAGAATGAGGAGCCTAATACACGACAGGTTACACATTACGTTCCGAAAGTCCGTCTGTAGCTCGTTAACATTCTATCCATTTATTCCTCTGTAGTTGCAGTTTTTCCATCTTCCCTTTGTTCAGTTCCATGTGTGTACACATTCTCTACTTATTTGTGAAACGTGTCACATATGGCCAATACCTGATCCATCTAATAGGTATGGATCGGTGCCGATACTGATTCGAATATATATAAAGCAATTTAGGATCAGTGCACGTCTG
Organism: Mormyrus iriodes; assembly: GCA_011763525.2. Lineage (NCBI taxonomy): Eukaryota > Metazoa > Chordata > Actinopteri > Osteoglossiformes > Mormyridae > Mormyrus > Mormyrus iriodes. The sequence goes on along the minus strand of JAAGVU020000041.1, from coordinate 16,215,542 downwards.
AAAATAATGCTGTGTCTGTGCTATGTTCATACTCTTGGACATAACCACTAAATACAAATACAGCAAAAGAAAAATGGGGACATGTTTTATTCAAGATGTTATTCATTTTTCAGTTTACAAAGAAAACATTTCTAGTATAAATGAAATAGCATAAATTAAATCAATTACATTTTGTACAGTTTGCTCCAACAAAAGGTTAGCACCACCCATGCCACCCCAGAACAGGAAGGAAATGCAGATTTAAAAGGATGTAACAAATTCAGAGATGTAGTATAATGATTAATTCAATAAGTGTAAATGCCCGACAGCATTTTCAATATTAGCTGGTGGGTGAAAATAAAAATAGAGCGGTATCAGTAGAATGCATTTATATAATCCAAAGCCATTATCCTCAACCATTAACATATACACTCCCATGATGATCCCTGTGCTGTACTGCTGCAAGTGACAAGCCCAAAACCACACAGAAATCCAAAAATTAGAAATATCTGTCTACTTTATTAGGGTTGGTTTGAATTGTTAAAAAGGAGACAAACATATCAAAAGTAAAATAAACAAGCTCTTGTACAAACTGGCAACTGTAGTTTACAGTAAAAAGTATGGACAGCTAGCTGGACGTGTGTTGCAGAGGAAATCTTACATACAGAAAACTTAATAAAGGATGTCTATTGTGCCCAATGGCGGGTAAAAAAAAAAAGCCTGATATGCATTGCCCAAGTGCAAAAGAGGACTAGGATGGAACACTGTTCCTAATTTTGAGAAGATAAACAAGAAATAATTATGATAGATGGTTAAATAATTTAGCTGAAAATTTAGGGACATTTACAAATATGAGAAAATCACTCTAGTGTCACTCACTCACTCACACACACGTATGCATGTAAAATTTTTACCAAGATGAACAATAAGAGATCATAAAAATCTTTCTTGCCATCAAAAAGTAAACTGGAGCATTTAGATTTATGAGTCTATAACCATGCTAAGGTTTAAAACATGAGAAATGTCCTTGCAAAGTGACCAAAGTAAATATTTCTCCATACTACTAAACCATTTTCCATCCTTGTACCTTATTGGTTAATATGGTCCACATTAATGGCTTCTTAGAAAAGGTAACAAATGATGAAGTAATATATCAGATGAAGCAATGAATTTCATGGGGAAAAGTTAAATTATTAAAAAAAAAACTGCTGTTTTCAATGCTGAAAAGGTGAATCGGGCAACACTGCTACCAATATAATGTCTTCAAGGGTGAATGTAAAAGTAAAAAAAAAGTGTGTAAAATACAGGAAACTTATTTGTAAAGGATAATACAAGCTGTAAAAACAGATCAGTAATAAGGTATTAAGCTATGACTAACAATTATCCCAGGAAAGCAGAAATATACCTATAACATCATAAGTATCCTTCCCAGTCTGAGTGATATATGCTAATTCTGTGACCAACAACTGGATAAAAAGACATTTCTCTGTCCAATATTTCTGAAAAAGTCATACTTAAAAAAAGATTTCCTGGATCTAATCAGTGCAGACATGTAGATTGGCATATACATTGAAAGTTCTACAAAAAGCCATTTCAAGGAACAGACAGAAACTCTCTGTATAAATACTGTGTGCAATTAATCTAAGACAACCTTTAATCAAGTGTAAAAGGTAATCTAGAATTTCTTATATAACAGACTGCGTTTCACAACAGGACGTCCCATTCTTCATTTGCACTGAGTCAGGTCAGCCAAACATCTTTTTCCAGCCAGCAGTTAACAGAGTCCAGTATTTTACATTCACTCATATAAACCTACGCATGCGCGCGTGCACGCACGCACACACACACACACAAATTCCACTTTTTAGTCCCTTTTAGATGTAGTTCATTATCAAATTCATACTACATTTTTAATGGAGCAATCATGTCTTTTTTAAATGTTTCCATCAGTATGGCCTTTGGCATGCTTTTTTACCCCCCAAATCAGCTTAATGAGTTTTATAAAGAGTTGGGTAACCCAATGTTAATTAGTACATAAGGCCCAATCATAAAATTTGACACTATCTAAATATAATTACATTTAGTGAGGTCTTTTAAGCTGTTTAATCAGCTTTAAATTAGAGTTGTAAAATAACTACAAAATTTACAAGTTACACTTGGCCTTTCCCAAATGACCACCTAAAAGGGATATAAAGTGAAAAAGCACAATCCAGCACTCATGAACATAAATATGCACATCCACACATGCTGGACAGGCATAGGAAAGTATGGGGTCAAAACATGTGTGATACATGTGCATGACATATGCAAGTTCAAGACTCATGACAGCTGCATGCCACGTCCTACTGATCCTGACTGTACAAGAACGGCATACATCACAATACCCAATATTTCTGTCCACTATTTGCGCATTAAGATATAAAAAGAAAAGGTACACGCTGTCTAAGCTTTGGCCAATGTCAACTCTGAACAACTGGCTGCAAGAAATCAAGAGCATTGAAAGCTGCCTCAATTCAGACTTTGAGGGGGAAACAAAACAGGAGAATTTGTGTAGCATGGCTGGATTCAGGACTGAAGGAGCTCACTGCATGAGAACATAGGGAAAGACAGGGAGGGGCAAGGTGGAGCCCATCCATTCCGAAGACCAGAACTGGTGTGTGATTCCAGTCGAGGTGCAAGGGTCAGAAGGGTGCTTTTCGACTTCCTAGCCATCGTTGGACATAATCATCTCTTCAGTTTCTCTGCCAAACTTGAGCAGTTCATGATGGCCAATATATACGCATTAGTATACACTGCACTCAAAGACACTGAAGGATTTTTCTTCTTTCACAAATTCTTAGTATTTATGTGTGTTTTGTAATGCTTGGTGAGGTGGTCACTCCTCATGAAGCGCTTCTGACACTGTGAGCACTCAAAGCGCTTATCCCCTGCAGGAACAGACAGACATGAAAAGCCATGAAAAATACTTATTGTTATTAACACTTTCAGGAACAGCCTGTGTGGTGTGTGCAGTGTGTAAAGAGCATGCCTGCCCCTCAGGACCCACCTGTGTGCGTCCTGGCGTGCCGCTGGAGTTCGTCGCTGCGCGTGAACCTCTTGCCACAGAATACCCAGTTGCAGACGAAGGGCCGCTCACCGGTGTGCAGGCGGACATGCGCCCGCAGCAGCGAGGTCTTGCGGAAGGTCTTCTCACAGCCAGGGATGTGACAGATGTGCTTCCTCTTTCCCATCTCCCCAGGCCTGCCAGGGAAGTGAGACACAGGCTCAGCATGCCACGCCACGCCGCGCCATGCCATCCCCATGCAACTCCCCTTCACTGGAGTACGGACGCAGCAATCACTTGCCTTTTCTCTGCATCCTTGCAATTGGGGCAGGTGCATGCCATGCGACGCTTCTTCTCTCCGGGCTGCCCCTGAATCTCCAAAGCCAGGGCCTGCTCCACCTGTAGCTGGTGGCCGGGGGCCCCACTCACGCCCCCCAGCTGCAAGCCACTACCTTGAACCGTCTGCACAGTGAGGTGCTGCTGACCTGAAGGGAACAGGTGCAGCTCAGTGCGTTTTGTTTTCACGTTCCACGTTCTTGCTTAGCCGGATAACTTGTCAGATTTACAGTATTTCAGATGAAGTGAGCTTTATCTACATTCACTTACATTTAGCCTGGACTACCTTAAATCTGATAAATTATCTGACTAAGCAAGAAATCCAGTTCTAGCCCAGTTAATTGTTAGCCATTGTTAGCAATATCAATTGATGACAACACATTAAGTGGTGTTTTGCGCATAAAACTCCATAGCACCATGTCCACAGAAGACAGTTGGACAGTACTGTGTGTACGACTGATTTAATGACCCACAAATAAGATGTACGTGCTAATAAACAGTATAAAATGGCAGCTTTCACTTTTGTTGATAAAGGACGCAGCCATCTTGAATTCTAAACTCAGGGTTGTGTCAATTCCACGAGTTCACGAGTCAGAATTCTGACTTCAGGGGGGCGTTCCAGTTGAAATTTCTGACTAGGAACTGGGAATTTACAAGTTCAAAGTTCAAATGGAACGTAGCATAAATCCAACCTCCCACCCACCTCTGACCCACATCAGTATGCATATAGATCAAAACAGGTCCACGGAAGATACTACTCTCATCGCTCTACACACTGCACTGAACCACGCAGACCAAAGAGGAAGCTATGTAAGGATGCTCTTTATAGACTACAGTTCAGCATTTAATACAATAATCCTGGACATACTGGTAAGCCAGCTGACAAACCTAGGCTTCCCCCCCTCCACCTGCATTTGGATAAATTCTCACAAAATTGGCCACAAATGGTTAGACTTGGCACTCATCACTCCCCTTCCCTCATGCTCAGCAGAGGATGTGCACAAGGCTGTGTGTTGAGCCAATTATTTTACACATATGACTGCACACCAACCTATCCCACAAATACAATTAAGTTTGCTGATGACATCACTGCAATAGGGCTCATATAAGGAGGAGATGAGTCAGCCAACAGAGAGGAGGCCCAGGAACTGACAAAGTGGTGTTCAGTGAACAACCTAACACCACAAAAACCAAGGAACTCATTTTGGAGTTCAGAAGGTACAGCACAGAACCAGTTCCACTCTACCATAACGGAAACCAGGTAGAAAGGGTCCACACCTTCAAACTCAAATAAGACTGCTTAAATAATTCTTGGTCACTCCTGAGCAACAATAAACATTCATTCATACTGCTGCTGCTCTCGTGCACATTCTACGGTAAAACTGCAGCACAGTGAATGCTTTTAGTGCAACAATGAGAGTGACTGCCATTCAATCCATTTTTCATATTTGTTTTTCGTTCTGCACTGGGATACTGTTTGGTTTGCATACTGCTTGTCAACTGTGTTTAAGAAAGGCACCCAGCTAATTTCATTGTACTTCTTTACAATGACAACAAAGGCTTTCTTCTTCTTAAGAGCTTCGACTGACTGTACATGAGAGACAGCAGCAGCTACCAATCCAGCGGAGGGCAGCTTTTCCTTGCTTATTAGAAGTGCAGTGGCAATTAAAACTGTGCCCTAAAAGCACATTAATGCATCACAATTCAAAGAAAGTTCTCACGACAGATCCAAACAGTGAAATAATGCACTGCATCCAAGTAACTTTTAAACAGTAAAAGTGTAATTTAGGAATCAACAAAAACAAAACTACTCCTTGTGTGCCCTATGATGGGTGCCCCTTACCCAATGTACCCAACAGCCACTTACCCCCGGCATTGGTGATCGTGACAGGGACCCCTTGCACTTGTACACCGTTGATGCTGATGGTCTGCACAGCTTGGGCTGCTGAGGAAAGTTGTGCTGCATTTAGTGCAATGAGGCCCCCGGCGGGAGCGATCTTAGGGAAGGTCCGCTCCTTTCGCCCCCCAGTCAGAGATCTCTTGCAGCCCACAGCTGAGGGCAAGGTGACTGTACTGGAGCTCGGGGTAGGAGCTGTTGTGGATACGGTCGTCTCCTGCAGCTGTACAGTCTGCCACTCCCCTGAAGGAGTCTTAATTAGCACCTGACAAACAAGCATGACAGAAATGACTACTGATGCAAACTACTTTTGTTATTAGCTCCTCTACTAGGGGTGTAACCATCAGCGTTAATTTTGTTGAGAAAAACTATGACAAATTTATCAGTGAAGATTTTTAATTGATGAAAATGAGAAATAATTTACGATGCCAAAAACTATGACGAAATGTACTGACAATCGCCGACGAATAAAAACGAGATGAAAATGTCTGGAAGAGACAAATTTGAATCTGATCCAATCAGTAGTCTCCTTAGTTAGTGTTAATTGTTGTGCGTTTGAATGATGTTGATCTGACCAGCTTAAAGTGCTTAAACCTTGTAGTTCTGTCTCTAAAGTCTGTCTGTAGACTTATGCCTGTGCTAGGCTCAAGCGAGTTATCATGGGGGACCAAATAACCTGTGGACGATATGACAGTGTGAAATATTAGATACCACGCAGGCCTGGCCTGTGCTACAGTTGGGTTTAGGTGGGGGGAAAAAAAAACATAGCGACGTGGATAAATTTCACATTTGATGCTAAAGGACACAGCTCAGTGCTCGCCATGTGGAGCGTTAATGGGAATAAACATCACAAACTGATGAAATGTACAGAGAGTGTTGATTTTTCTTTTAATGTGCCATGGACTGAACTAAGTGTAAAAAAGCACTCTCAGTTGGTTTTCACTAATCTGATACTTGTTTAAGGTTTTGACAGAAGACCCTTGAGTTTTCGTTATTCACTGAACTGATGTTTTTTCTTATATGATTGAACATGTGTCATATACAAGTATTTTTCCCTCGACTAAATTCTGGTTTTATATATATTTAATCATAAATAAAATCAGTGCAATGTATTGTGGTACAACCTTTACCAAAAATCGACCTGTGCGTGTGTGTGTGTGTGTACACGGAAAATTAAGCGATATTTTCAAAGAAATACAAAAAGTATTTTTTAGACTATAACAATCTGTTTCATTGACTTCATGTACTGTACATTAAGTCAACTAAATCTAAAGTAGATTGAGTCGACTAAATGTCCCGTCATATTTGCTGACTTAAGCTAGACAATATAAAAAAAAAAGAGATAACTAAAGTATGACAAATTAAATTGCATTTTTGTCAAAAGAGACAAATTAAGTCAAAACATACTGTCAAAATTAACACTGATAACCAAGCTACCTTTGATTTGTTTCAATAGACGATTCCAGGCTCACGGTTCAGTACATTCATAATGTATTCAACAAAATAAGACTGAAAAGAGACTAAGACCACACAGTTCATATTTAGTCCTTTTAAGACATGCACATTTATAAAAAAAAGCTGTTTCAAACCATTTCTTTTTCCTTCCAATTTTTCTTATTCTGCATACTCCAGTGCAAAATGTAAAATAAACATCTCAAAATCTCTTCAAATGCTGTTTCTTTTAAGAACAGATCCCAGACATTTATTTAATTACAGGGTATACATAAACTGCTAGAAAAAATTAAGTGCATGTCTGCAGACTAAAGTGCAGAATGCAAAAATAAAATCTCAACAAATTATGCCTATTGCACCCTCTTGTGTTACCATGTATAATAAATGATTTTGTGCCACGGTGCATTGTTACACTACTCTCCTCTACCGATTCAGTGTACTTTTGAATTCACCATCAGTTTCTCATATCTACAACCTTTCAAACTCATGTCCACTTTTCAATGTTGAAACAGCAGCAGCATCCCTGTGAAAGCGTAGAAATACCTGAGTAGATTCTGCTGGTGCCACCTGCAGACTGGGGCCCGGCTGTCTCTGTGGGACTGGTGGTAGTGTGGCCGACGCAGCCTGGACCACTTTAAGGGCCTGCGGGGGAATCTGGACAACCTGTTGATCGGGCTTCTGCTGGACAACCTGGACCTGTTGTACCACCGTTGGCTGACCAGAACCTGGACTTTGGACAATCAGGAGGTTGTTCCCTGCCTACGATTGGATAGAGACAACCGCAATTATGAGGGGGGTAAAGAGAAAATTGTTTATCATACAGCGGCTGTGCACATATTTTCTCTGCTTCACTACAGTCGTGGCCAAAATTTTTGAGAATGGCATAAATACTGGTTTTCACAAAGTTTGCTGCTTCAGTGTTTTTAGATATTTTTGTCAGTTGTTTCGGTGGTGTATTGAAGTATAATTACAAGCATTTCATAAATTTCAAAGGCTTTTATTGACAATTACTTCAAGTTTATGCAGAGTCAATATTTGCAGTGTTGGCCCTTCTTTTTCAAGACCTCTGCAATTCGCCCTGGGATGCTGTCAATCAACTTC
>JAAGVU020000041.1:16181623-16204289 GCA_011763525.2 Mormyrus iriodes | reverse complement strand
TCATGGCAAAGAGGGACTTTGCAATTCATCTGATCACTCTTCATAACATTCTGGAGTATATGCAAATTGCCATCATACAAACTGAAGCAGCAAACCAATTTCTGTGTCATTCTCAAAACTTTTGGCCACGACTGTACATTACATCATTTTGAAGTCAAGCATCAGAATTGCATAAGTCAGTTATTTTGGTACTTTTTTCCCCTTTTTAAAAACCAAGTTTACAGCTCAAGAAGAAACAAAAGTCCTACCATGGTCCACATCCATAATTTAACTATAATAATGAGGAATAATGCCACTGTTTGCCTGATGCTGATCCACCCATTCACCTTAATTAACCCTTGTATACATACCTCAGGCTGGTAGTAACACGTGACATCATGTTTGCAACTCTCCTGTGGTCATTTGATTGTGTTTAAGCTGTTCCCAAGATATGGCACGTACTTTTCATCCATAATAGCTTACGGAAATAGCTTAAAATCATTTATTTGCCAAAAGAATACTGGGTCACTAGCGACCCAAACAAAGTGTCTGGATTTTTACGTGGTCTTTCTAAGTGTTGTGTTTGTAAACAGTGCTCAAACAAAAACATGGTATTCCCCCATTTTTTCATCTCTCTGAGTCAGTGTTACTTAGAACATCACTGAAGCAGGGCTGCCACCAACGACTATATTTTTAATTCATAATTTTTAATATTTTGCCGATTGGTCGATTAATCAAAATCATTCATTTTTCTTCCAGAAAATCATATTGACCATTTCATTTAAGTTAATTTTATTTTGATGATAATCTGTCTCACTACAGGGCTTTAGATAATGGATGCTGGCTTTTAGGCACCATATGGATGTTACTTACACCCACAATTCCATGCGCACGAGCGTCACAAAGCAGTATGTGTGTTTGTCATTACGAACCATTGTATTTAACCCAAATTTTTTATGTAACAGGCTTTATGGCAGTTCATTCGTATGTACGAGATGTCCATAAGTCTGATGTTCTTAACCCGGGGACTGCATGTATATCCTTTCCATTTTGTCCTGGCATGGCAATGCAGAATAAGCCCAGATACTAGCCTAAACATTTTCACACACACTTATTTAATGGAGATTCTGAGGTAGCAGGCAGACAACTTTATAGCTTTAATAATGAGTGCATTTAGCAGCTACAATGACAAAAGATATTAAATAGCTCTCTATACTAATGGTAATTTAATAAACATGAATAGACAGCACTTACGGTGGTTTTTCCTACTCTGTTGGTCCATCATCCAGAATAGTGCCTGTGTTTTTTCTATTCCGGTGCTCTTGCATACCGCTAGTGCCGTTGTGGTATGCCATTGAAACTTTGCACAGTGTTCGTTATAAATTGTTATACTGAACTGAAGCATTTTAGAAATTGAAAAGGTCATTCCATTAAATAATTAAAAAGATGCGATTTAAAATACTGATGTAAAAGCATTTTCAATTTCGACATCATCGACTGTCGAGTAATCTCGGCAGCCCTACACTGAAGCAAAGTAAAAACATCAGAAGTTCAGACATTTGACCTAGGGCTGGGCGACATGACTTCAAACAATATCACGATTAATTGAACATTTTACCTCAATTACGATTAATGAACAATTTTTTTGTATTTTTGCCCTCATACTTCATTGACAAGGTTTGTACTGTAAATATGCTCAACAAAGCTAGGATATTTTTTCTAATGAAAGACTATCTTTAAGATTTTAAAATAACTGAAGAAAACACACAGATGAACCATTTATCGCTATATAAAAATAAATTGAATTGAATTATTTGAATATTTTGAACAACAAATCAAAACACAAATGTCTTGAAATGAAAAGGTCACATTTTAGTTTTAATGTAAAAAGCAAATAGAAAATGGTTTGCATTTCTTTCAAACTGTTTATAGTGATCACGTCCATCCGGGTGAAATTGTTCACTATAAGCGGATGACCATTATAACCAATTTTTTTTCCTTTTTCTTTATGTCTCATGCAGATTACCATCTAATTCACATTTGTATATTTATTCACTAAAGCCATGTGTCCAAATTACAGACACAGCATTTTTCTTTCGTACAAGCTGCTGGAGTTCCTCAGTTGGCTCAGTGTTTGAGTTCTCCTCCATGTTGTTTCCACTGAACAGATTGGACAAGGCAGAGTCACGTGCCAAAACAGGCGGTATGTAGTTAAGGGGACAGTACATGAACACGTATTGGGGAAAGTATTCATTTTTTTAAGTATTAACAGAATTTAAAAACAAGAAAAAACGAAGTAACCAACATGGGCAAGATGATGTCAATTAGAGGTTCTGGTTTTGGTTAATTTTTGATTAATTGCCCAGTCCTAATTTGACCCCTTTTTTAAACTCTTAATACCCCCACTCCCACTCTTTGTCAAATTGCGAGGTGTAAATGGGACATTATCTAGTGGTAATTTTTATAATGTTTGCCCAAATTAGCTTGTTGGGGATAAAGAATGATAATGGATTTTGATCACTGGACCTTTACAGAGGTGCAAACAGACAGCAGAGGCTGAGAGGATGCAAACCCACAGGTAATTATTAATATAAGATACTATATGCAGTTTGATATACTTCTCTGACCTATAGATATCACAGTTCTGCTAATGCTGAAACTGGCTGATGAGTTGTTCACTGGATGACAAGTTTTCTTTAGGAGTAGGGGGTTGAAGCACATTCCGCAGGGCCTCTGTACACACATGCCACATTTTAGTACTGCTAAACATACAACACTGTGCACTCTGGGACTCCTCTTTGCAAGCAAGTTGGCTTCAGAGTTGTTGTGCATAAGAAAATGGAATACAGAAGTACAATAAATCAAAACACTAAAATAAACTGAAAGCAGCACAAAGGAAATGCAACAGGATGTGGTCTGAACTCAAATTCCATTTCTACCACACTGAATAAAGTTTCACTACATTGTAAAACATTGAACCATATAATTTCATTTGGCAACCAAACAATACAGATATTAAACTAAACTCAATCCCCCAGACAACCCTGTCATTTGATACGGCCATTTAAACTGTAGTTATCCTACACTCACTAACTTGTACAATATGCTAATTTGTTAGTGTGTTTTAACTGAACGCTAAGAGTCCTTGTTGTGATATGTAGGTCTGAAAGTGCTTATTCATTGCACATTCCACTTATGACAATTTTCAGAATCTTTCCCCACCAATCAGGGAGTTAATTGTATTCCTTTGTGTGTATTATGTCCATGCTTGAAGATGTTTACATTATATGTTTAAGTATTCATATTCTATTTATTTCTCTTTTGTACTGTGACCTAAATTTGTGATGTAAAAGAACTGTAACAGTTACACATATGCGGAGGTCTGGAGGGGCCACGGACAGTTACGCAGTTATGCAGTTACTAAGTTTTCCAGTATTAGCACTGATGCTACCAACTTTCTCAGTTGGTCGTACCAGCACATGATTTGGTTGCACTACCTTTTTTTGGTGCAGCATAATATTACGGTTAAAAGTGGTATTATTTCTTTTTTGCTAGCTCAGTCAGTCTCTCCCTCTCTGCACCTACATGCTCATCATCACTTGTCTGTGTCATGGGGCTAGGGTTGGTCTGATCGACGATGTTGATGGCTGACAGTCATCACGATGGCTGCCAGTCGTCACGATGGCTGTGCGTGTTTGTCCATTTGTCCCCATACCCATGCTTCCTCACAGAACTCTCATCCAGTTTGCCTCTAAGCGTTTTCGCTGATCGCATTCGATGCTGCATTATTACAGTGTCTATGTCATGAAAATGGATAAAAAGTATGATTTTCATTGCTCAGTCATCCCTTGATACATGAGTGCAGTACTGTACAGTGCTGTATAATAATGTAATTTCTCTGTAAAGTTGGTAATTGCTTACTTCTCACCATATATGTTGTAACCCATACAATATATAATAACACTGCATTATGTCATTATCTAAAACGACAATATGTAACAGTTATAGCGTACATTACTATCACCACCACCACCACCACCACCACCACATTGTCCAAAAGTGAGCATCAGTTTTTGTGATCCACTTCAAGTGATTTCGGTGGGTGACAGAGCGGCAGGCAAAAAGTTCAAATAATGAATGACACAGAAAAATTGGGTAGGACCATTTGATAATATCTGATTGAGGTTGCCAACTACTTCAGTTATGTAGGATTTTAGAAATAATCAACAAATTCTCAAGTGCAGGTAATTACTTAGCATCACAACTGCTGCATGACAATGCATTAAGTAATAACACCGTATAAAAGTGTTACAGTTTGTTATTAAATAATGCACTGTTACATGTATGTACAGAAAAATCACGATATATGGGGTCCGTGGATGATTTGCTATAACCCTCAGTTTTTAGGTCTTGGAATGCATCGCCCGTGGATGGACACACACACGTACATGCATCCAGGGAATACAATAAGTTAATGTTGTTGGGTGGTGGTGTCATTATACTCAATTTACACAGCAAATTGCAAAAATGCACTAATGAATGACAAGATTTCTCTTCAGCTATTTTTTTTTTTTTTTTTACCAGTTATCTAATCGATTAGTTGTTGTATTAAATTATCTTAACCATTAGAGAGCATTGTCCGCATGCACTGTCTTGCACTTTGAGATGGTCGTACGCGAGGCAGCTTGTGTTCATACTGTGGATGCGGATGGTTGCAGTCGGCGCATGCGTACTGTAATGATACTCCTCCAAACCAGCAGACGGAAGATGTCTCCTATGTCAGAATGAAGCTTACGCAAACACAGGACGAGATACGGTTTATAACCGTGAGTTTCAAGTCTTCTAAGGTTTTTAAAACTATAAATATAACTTTTGAAAAACTACTTAACTGATGTCGGCTTTGTCTCACAATTTGCACAGTAAATATGTTTAATATTTACCTCTGTCCGATCATGTTTCTTAGTGAAAATACTATTCGATTCTTATTCGATAAAAGGTCATTTTTGGGAAATCAATAATAATCAAAACATAGGTGAAATACTTAATACTTCAGGGTGGGAAAATATTTTTTATAATAGTTTTGTGTTCCCTTGCAATAGTTTTGTGATCCCACTATTCTTGCCCACTTGCTATTTGCTGCAAGGTGAAGGCAAGGATAAACCTAAATAATGTTTATGTGGGCACTTCACGTTCAATAGCCCAGCTGTCGTGTTTACAGTTACTGGTGGTGACAGTGCCACTATTATTAAATATGTATAAAAACACATATATGAAAGTTACATGGTGTGCACAGTCCCCCGTCGTTTAATGCTTAAACTTAACTGGACATCTCTCTATTGTTTAGGTTTATACTTATTAGTCAATTAATTCTGTTTTGTACTTTAAACGAACACAGTACAGTTATTAGTAATGGAAAACTATTGCGAGGAATTGCAAAAGTATTGCGAGAAAACCATTTTAAAAAATATACTCTTACCCTGACCTCTTAGGGTCTCCGTAGTAATATATCATTAATCTTGAACAAATATAGATGAGAAGTGGTTTCCAGAGCCGTTAATATTTACCGTTTTGAGCTGAACAAATTGAAAGGACAGAGTTTACATACATGCCACCTACTGGATATACCTAGTCAATTTTCTTGCACATGCACAGTTGATGCACAAGGTTTCCACTAGACAAAAAAAATGGGGCTAAACATGGACAAACCGCCGCCTTCCACAGGCAGCCCCTGATAATATTTATGTCACGTCCCCTCGTCCACAAATGAAAGTGCACACAGAAAAGTGAAGAATTAGCCTTTACACTTTTGAAGCAGAATGTACAAAATGTAAAGTGTCTACTTCACGAAGGATAAAAAAAAATTACATATGGAAGGCTGAAGTCGTAACACCCAGACTACCGTTATTTTTACTTAGCGACTATTTCGCTTAAGGACGTGGTTACTGTAACGGAACTTAATTGACAAACTGAGGAGTAGTTAGCATCGGCCTGTGATCAATGCGGACTAACCATGATTTTGGCTGAAAGTTGATGGAGAGGGAGAAATAAGAACATTCAAGATGCAACAGCTGCACTTCCATTCATTCAACTGAAGAGGTTTCTAGGGGACTAACATAAAATGCATCTCATTCTATTCTAATCAGTATAAAAGTATGCCTCTTTATACGAACTGATTCACTGCTAATCTTCAAATACGGGTACTGTATAAAAATTAAAAATTGTTTTATGGACAAAAGAACATGCATTTTTATGAGAGCCAAGAGGGATCTTAAATACTGATTGCCACTGACATGTTATTGGCAGAAAACAAAGCCCCGGTTGTGAACACAAATACCCCGATGATTATAAGCTCAAATTCAAAAGCACTATGGATTAAAACAAAAAAAAAACAGCACCACAATCAGGTGTTTCAAACTGGACGCTGCAATGACAAACTCGGGAGGTCACAGGTAATGACAACTATGTTCTGTGCTTGCAGCGTCTGTGAGGATTACTGTATCAACATCTTGGTTTAAAGATCCTTAATCCAAACAAGAGTAGTTACTGTATTGTTCTGCTCTCTGCTGAAAATGGGATTGATGTGTCAATAAAAGCAGCAACTGGAGAATCTGAAAGTCCGCACAGAATGCTGAAAAAGTGAATGTGACCTTGGAATGAAAGTACTGCTGTCTGCTACATGTGATCCACATTTAAACTGAAGTACTATACATTTCTAAAAACGATCCGGAAACCGCTATGTGCAGCAGATGCAGAGAGAAGTTGCCGAGATGAGGTGAAGCTGCAAAAGCCTTTGCAAAGGCAACAGCATGCATAAAAAATTAAAAGCATGCAAACCTGACAGTGCAGCATCCTCTCGTCAGAATTTCACCCTTAGTTATACAACTGACATACTGACAAAATGAACAAGTTGGATGGTCTGATGCAATACAACAGCGCCTGGTCTAAAAATTTAAGCCCCCTCTGCATAAATAGAGCTCACACTGAAGTAGCTTTCTCTACATGCATTAGACATCACTAGTAGGGTACCCACCCAAATAAAGATAAAAAAAAAACACTCCTCATGAAAACCACAAAAAAAACATCCAAAAGTAAAAGCTAGGCTGCGTTTTAAAAGTTCCATACTTAAGGCTGGTTCATACTTGCCGCGGACATGCCACCGTGAGTGGCTGCGGTGTGGTCCAACCTCGGACACCCCTTGGTTTTTCAGATTTCTTTAGGGGTGAATTCTAACTGATATTTCAATGTTGGTGTGTGCACTTCACTTACAACAGCCCAGCTGTCTTGCTTACAGTCACTGGCGATGAAGGGACACAGTGCAGTTAATAAATTTGTTTAAAAACACACACATGAAAGTTACATGGTGTGCACAGTCCCCCAAAGTTTAATGCTTAAAACAAACTTAACATGTCTGAATCATTTAGGTTTATACTTATTAAATCGATTATTTTATATTTTGCAATTATTTGTAGTCTTTTCATTCATCCCCCTTTTCATTGACCCGTATTTCATATTAATAAAGGACGTTTTGATATTTTATTATCGATGTATTATCAATTTATCATCGATTGAAATTTTATCCACAATACACATTTCAGAGATATTGCAAGAATTGCACTACATTTTCTTTTATTTAGAAGGAGCTTTTGTCCACAGCAAAACACAAATAAGACAAGTAGCACACACATATATGTACAGTAACATGCATGCTGTCAGGGGATCGACTAGGCATGAGTGTGGCTAAGCTCAGCTTCCAATGAACACCCAATTACAAGTGCACCACTTAATACCATTATTATAATGCAGAACAAAGCAGCAAGGGCCTATCACACAATGCCTGCCTGTTCGGAGGTGGCAACAGTAGTACAACAGACTAATGTGAAACAAATCAGTTTCAGCCTGCGTAAGATCTCAGCGCTGTCTGTGTATCTCACATCTTTGTCAATTATCTGTCTCAGTGGATCTCAACTTAGTGATTAGATTATGAAATAAAAGCTTAAATTGCTGTTTTTTCATTCACTGGGCCACAATGCACTGTAAACTTCAGCTGAGCTGCATTTACTTCCGATGTTTTTGATTTTTGAATTTGCTAAAAATATGCAGAAATTAAAAAGAGGGAGTGAAAGCAGCCTACATTCATAGAATGGAGCAAATTATTAGAAACAAAAATTAGAAGGACAAAAAGCTATGGTTTTGTGCTTGAACTTGTAGCCCATGATGCAACAATATAACATGGCATTGTCTACTGTACGCACATTTTATTAAATACAAAAGATGCAAAACAGACATGATAGTGCTGTATTTTCCAATCTAAACATTTAAAAAGTGAAATGATAGTATATAATAAGAGCTTCTGAAATATAATATTCCATTGTGTTGAGTGAAATTAGGTTTTTATAATTAACCAGCTACAATGATATCTGCTGATAAGCACATCTAAGCTGAGAACATGCTCTTGGCCACACAGTTCAACAATAGTTCTAATACTGCTAAATGTGTGTAGAGCTATGCGATAAGACTATGTACCTCATGTGACGATACAAAAACGTCTATCATTTCATGTTACAACTATCGCTTATTTCATTGTGTCATAAATCATACTCTTATACATACTCTTACTTATTCCCTGATGAATTTGAAAAATGTCTATAGTATATTACAGGGCTTGACAACGTGTGATGTTAACACCAATATCGCATGTTATGCGCATACAATTCTTACATTGCTAGTCTGCTAGATTGAGATCAGGCTCATTCATACGTTCACACTGCATGGACATTATGGTGCAGGGAGTTTCGCTAAAACAATTTTACTGTCATATGGCGGAGGACTTGCCAAGTTTTACAATTTTAATGATTATTCCTGTATAATGGGCACTGCATGCACTCTGAGACATTCTCATTTTCATCCTTGCTGTTTAAATTACTCCTAGATGGGTTTGTGGGTATACTTTGTTGCTTTATAAAAACCCCAATATTTATTACAACAAAATCACATATTGGAAAATTTTCCAATACCATGCTGCCCTAGTATATTATATAAAAGTATATTTCTTGTCATGCCATCCTGATCTTTTATCTGTTCTTCCGACCGGATCCACTTAAATCTAGGCTCTCCTCATTTGTCCAAGCCATTCTACTTCATGTTATGAGCTGTAACATTTTCTGTTCTGAAATGCATATTCTCTTTAATTGTTAATGGAGTTGGATAATGCTGGCCTTACACCTAACGACTTTTCGAGCGATTTCACTGTTGGACTAAAATCGTGAGTTTTACTAGAGTTGTAGCATGCTCCTGTCATCTTGATAGTTAGGTGTAAGGTGGTCAAAATAGCAGTCAAAGTCAGTCTCTTGCGTCTTGACGTTCCAATAAAATCAATTGTCTTTACTATTACTGCAAGTTTAAAATCTTGACTCGTGGACATAGTGACGACAGATGTAGCGACCGAGTGAGAGCAATCTTTTTTGTATTGGCCTATACTGCTATACTGGCGTCATGCATACAGTACAGGCTGATACAAAGTGCAAGTGGTGATTCAAGGAAGATTTATGGAAAACTGATAGTTTCTTGAATAAAGTATTCAGCTTTGTCGTCTTGTTAGCAAATGCACGAAACACACCTCAAGCTAAATTTAAAAGCTGATACCAAATAAGCTATTTGGTAATTGGGCGATGTACCCAACTAATTGATTATTCGTTTCAATAATCAAATTATTTGACTATCAAGAGTCGTTTGTTGCAGCCCTACAAACCAATGAACAAAACAGCTCCCCCCATTATTCCAAGATTCATATGAAATGTAGCCAATGTAATATTTTATGGGAAAGTTAATGTGAAGGTCAAATGTGAAAAATCTGCCGCATATGAACTAAATTCAGCCCAAAGATGGCCAAACACTTCAAACAATATCCGGACCAAAAAATTAAATTAAATTAAAAAAAATATTAAAAAATCAGCAAGAAAAATCAGCTGTATACTTAAAACTGCACTGCCTTGTTAGTTCTATGTCACACCGCAACCCTAGAGGACGTTTTCGATACAACAGACCCCCATATGGACCACAAGTTAAACGTATTGTGGCGAGTGTATGAGTACACTTGAGTAAGTTTAGTAAAGCAGATGACAACTCTTAAAATGGATGTTGCTCTCTTTATTAAAAGGCTCTATTTGTGTAATACTAGCAGCCGGACAGACAGTGAAGCCAAAAATTTACACAACACTCACGATTACACACGAACAAAACAAGCATTCCACGGGACCACAGCAAACAAATGGTTACGACATTCACCATTTTCAACAAATACACATTAATTCACACTATAATACTACACATACACATGGTATGATGCAAAACATGCTGGTAACTGCAAAATCAGTCCTTCTGACAAACTCCGGGACGTGAAATTATGTGCAAATTATGTCAATTATATGATCCCACCGGGTGGGATCAGACAAACGAAAAGGTTAGCTTTGGGGGCCCAACACAGATGGTGTGCCAAAATGGTGTTCACCACTTATACAGTGCCACACTGCTAAAATGGCTTGGATTCTATCAATTTCATTTAGGGCTGCCACTAACAACTATTTTTCCATCAATTAATCTATTAACTATTTTACGATTGGTCAATTAATCTAAACAATTCATCTTCCTCCAGAAAATCAAATTGACAGTTTCATTTTTTTTTTTTATTTTAAAAACAAACTATATGTCATAATAGACATGTCAGTTTAAAATACTGATGTCAAACTATTTTCAGCATCCACATCATTGACTACGCCAACTAATCACAGTAACCCTAATTTCGTTTGAAGTATGCGTCACCTTAATGACATTTGAAGAAAATTTATTTGATCTTCATTATTTAAAATTTAGTACAAAGTGTTCTCAATTCTACTAATTTTATTCCAGGAAGCCATAATACTAAGACACGAAGTTTTCTGAATTCAACAGTTGCAACTAAAAAGTTTTTTACAAAGTAAATTACACAATGCTCTAACTATCAGTGGCCAACATCCTTATACATTTAACAACTCTACAGCTGTCACGATATAATTGTGATCATATGGCGCATGCACAATAATGACCAGGGGTTTATATGATGGGCTCAAACATTTGCCCGGATGCCAGCTTTTCAGTACTACACAGACATTTACCAACGTCCACAATTTAGTAAGCAGATTAGTAGTATGGCTAACATATTAATGAGAGGTAAATTACAACACCCAAAAGTTACTAATCTGTATAAATTTATTTTATTTGTTGGTTAGCAGAGCATGCCACATGCGACTGTTTGGTATATCACGGAAGCGATTTATAAGCACTGAAGTGGCAGTGAAGAATGGGACAGCTCAACAGCCACAACATTTTTTGAAAGAGGAGATATTGTGAATAAGCAAGGTTAAAAAAAAAAAAAAAAAAAAACAGTAGTGCAGTTTAAAGTCTGATACATTTATTAAACATAAGGACACTCCAAATTTATGCAGATTACTAACTTCTAGGCATCACAATATGCCACTAATATTTTAGGTGCATTACTGATCTACTCCCCAAATTGCGGGCGTTAGTAAACGTCTGTATAGTACTGAAAAGCTGACATCCAGACAAATGTTTATGCCCATCATGTAAAGCCCTGGTGATTATTGCACGAGGACCATATGATCCCGATTATATCGCAACAGCCCTACACAGCACAATAAAAATAGCACAAATAGCTAGTCCCTCAGCTATCTGTCCCACAGAACACATGTGTGTTAAACGGGAAGCATGCGTTTCCTCCCACAACCCAAAACCAAACCATAGGAAGTGGCATTTCTACATCATGTCATTATGTCTGTTCTGGATAAGCACAATGGATATTGGATAGAAAACCCCTAACTTTATGTTCATGTATGAAAATAATCAAGCAGTTCACAGGATACCGCAATCATGTATATGACAGAAACGTAACCTTTTCATTTTCCAATCAGTTCAACATCAGATCCGCTTTAAACATCCTTGACATTGCCATTTAAAATTAAGGCAAACTGAACTTAAACATTCATTTTAAAGATGGCATTTAACAGCTATGCATCCACCAAGAACGCATCCTACAGGAAGCATTACAGATTCTCCCGAGAGCTCCACGGTGTAGAGCAGCCTACCTGGATTATGTTGTCAGCAGTGGTCTCTATTAGTAGCGTTTCCACCTGCTCAGAAACCGCTACAGCAGGGGGTGGGGAAGATGGCTGTGGAAGCGGCTGGCTGCTGGCAACCAGTTTCTTGCGGCCTCTTCGGCTTGCTTTGGCAGGCGCTGCCGCTGGGGCAGGTGTACCTTCGGCCAGGATCTGGGCTCCCCCATCACTAGAGGCCACGTTTAGCGGGAGGGTGAGCCCTCCAGGAAGCCGTACCACGTTGGCACTGTTCTGCCGCTGCTTCTGAGGAGACGGTTTGATGGCCAATGCCTTCTGTGGAGTGGCAGGTGCTGTCTGAGCTGGAACGGTCATGGAAGATGTGATGATGGCCTGGTTGGTTCCCGGGATGATCTGGATCTGTCCACCTTGGGGTAACATCTGGATTGTTTGAGCACAGCTCCCCTGAATCTGTGGAACCACTTGGTATTGAATGTTGGCACCAGCAGGTCGAGGTGGATTCTGAATGGTGAGCAGTATTGGGCCGCTGGGATTGGAAGAACTGATCCCCGCTGGCAGCTGTATTACATTGCTTTTAGCGGAGAGAAATCCCAGGCTTTTTGGAGGCGCTGGAGCAATGGGAGCAGGTTTGATAGGTAGCAGACGCCGTGTAGTTGGCTGAGAGGGAGGGGTGCTGGCAGGAGCCTGGGCAGCAGGGGGCCCTATCTTACTGCAGGTGGCAGCCAGGAGGGCCAGAGGAGAAGGCTGAGAATCCTGGAAAGAACAGCCTCAGTAAGGTGAATGCGCACAGGCACGGAGACAAGATTCAAATAAGACGACATCCTGAGTTTGTCCATGTTACTTTAGAGGGTTAAACTGATGTAAGAAATTGGCAATTAAAAGACTTAATACTTAGGTTTTATAATATTTAGGGAAAACAGCCCCACGGAAATGCTCTGCAAGTCCATTATAATTAACAATACAGATTACAGAAAACTTCTTAGGATAAATAACAGATACTTATGTTTATTTTGAATCCAGTGGAGGGCTTCTAAAAAAACGCTTTCCCAATTCAGTTAAGAGCAATCCACAAACTGTAACTAATTCACTTATGTGCTTGATGCCAAACATAGGGATGCATACTTTAAATATCTTTTGGAATGGACAACCTGTGTCCAAATGCCCTGCAAGGTTGACTGACTTAGGCGAAAATGCCACATGGTAATACAGGCAAGGCAGTCTGAGAAAAAGCTCCACAACAAACCACACTGTTGGACTTTTCTATGACTTATCACAAGAGTTTTTATTTTTCTATGATAATTTATTAAAATTTAGATTTCAATTTGCCATCCATCCAATTTGTGATTTTTCATGTGCTGAACCTGTTTTAAGCAAAAATGGAGCCTTTAAATAAAAACTGACTTATAATGAATGAACTTATAATGAATTACAGTGATTATCAGTATTGAGTGATTAAAAAAATTACTGTGATAAAATATTTTGCCTTATCCTGTCTTAACTCATGGTCATTTTATAAGGCAATAAAAAAACCACAATGCTGATACATTTCCTTAAAATTATGTTAAGCCAAAAGTGGCAAGACGACACTCTGGTTTCAAAACATCAATATTTTCAGTTGACTAAGACTCCAAGGTCTCACCATAAACCAAAGAATCACACACTTAAAAGCGACGCCCCCAAAGGGTCTGCCTGCTTTCATAGGCACAAGTCAGTTTGGATGGAGAGTTTTTCTGCACTTCAGCTGCATAATGGGGCACACTCACCTGTGCAGAGATAGCGGACGGCTGCAGGTACTCGCTGGGACTGACAGTAATAGTAGCAGCCATACTGTCCTGTGGATCTGAGGGAAGAGAAAGGCGTTTAAAGTCATTTTGTAACCAATCTAGTTGTGGAGGTAACTGCAGCTTTCAGTCATTATAATAGAGGAAAAAAAAATTTAACTGGAAACCAAAGCCCAACATGCGCACACACATACCAAACAGAACAGGCACATTTTTGAGAAATGATCAAACTATGGTTTCTCAGATTTTGCCCAAAGTTCCAGCATGATTACAACCACAAGTGACAGCTTTAAAATAAAGATTTTTAAAAGTATACAGTTTTAACAACTTTCCACAGTGTTGGATTGGGTGATGTGGCAGCATTGACTGGCCATCACGTTCACCCATCCTGATACCCATGTTTTTTTTTTGAGGTGTAGTAAAGGAGAAGGTTTGCGAGGGAGCCCCACACAGTGGATGATTTGAAGGAATTAATCTCTCAAGTATTTGAGGACATTGATGCTAACTGGGATGTGTATGCTAAGGTGTTTCACAGTGTCAGGGACAGGCTCCAGGAATGTATCAACATTGACAGAGGACATTTCAAACACCCAAGAGACTAAACATGACCCAATCAGTACTGTAAAATAAAAACTGTATACCTACTTTTAAAAATAACTTCATAAAGCATCAACGTCCAACTCAAACCTTCACAGCTACATAATTTTTGTTTTCCTTTTGATTCTTCTTTTCATATTTGCAGAACTTTAAAAAAAGTTTGTTTTTTTTTTTAAACATGAAAGTGGTTTTTAAAAAACACAGAAGTCTTGGGTTCTAAAATCCCAAGCACTATTTCCACATACTAGAGATGAAGTAAGGAGCTCTGGGTATTTCCAGGCCACATACAATGTAGTGGGGTGTAATAAGCAAGGCATCGGCTAATGTATAAACACTAAGATCTTAACCCTTTTGTATTTTACTTCTTCTGTTCTAAATTTTAGATTCTATAGAATTTATCATCTTTTTGAAAATGGACTGGGGTAACATCAACTCCAAAAATAATACAGGGGTTAACAGCTTCAGTAAAAACATTTTGCACAAATGTGTAACTGTATACTAAGTTAATGTGTTAATGCATAGCGCTAATTTTAAAGCCATAAGGCATTATTATTTCTTTAATGATGCACGTGGTATTTTGATAGCCAAAAGGGAGTAATGATTTTTAAGAGACCTGTAATATTCCTTCCTGATTGTAAAGAATGCATGAGCTTTGGTTGTGATGATTCACAGAATCCCAGAATAAACATTTAAAATCAAAACATTCAGCCTCAAATCAAAATTTTCATCTCATGATTCAAGAGCAATATATTAGCATTACCATTTTGCATTTCATACTGGCTTTATGAAGATGATAGACAATATGTAGAGATTCACACACACACACACACACACACACATTTTTTTACATGTCAAAATTGCCAGCTGATACTTAAATTGCATCCATATTGAAAGACAGAAGCACTTCAGCTACTATTGAAATAATGATTACATTAGGCAATCAACCATTTTCGTTTGCAATTTTAGTGATCTCAGAATAAATGCTGTACTCTCTTATGTACTGAAACTGCAAACTGTGAACCCAAAACCAAGGTTTGTACTGAGCCATGAATTTTATGTATCTTTGCAATCCTACTACATTATTTTTGCCTTCAATTGAAGAGGCTTTGTGGAAGCCAATAGTGTAACAGCTGCCAATAATCAATTTTCAATTCTCAATGTAATAAGGCAACAATGTAATAACTGGCCAGTAATTAATACATTATCTGAACCAATAATGTGATGACTTACACTGTAGGCAAAAAGTTATTACATTACTGAGCAGTTTACATTATTGACATTACATTAAGAACAGAAATTACTTTATAAGCATGTTATTACATTACTGTTAGTTTTCCATTATTGGTTGCTACAAGCTTGTTGCAGATTTGCATTTGTCTTACATATTTATTCAGCAGTTTATATTTCATACCGAAGTCGTGCCAGTTAGCAAGACAACGGATCAGCATTATGGTTGCATTGGAAGACTAAAAATTTATTCTGAAGAATTTTTGGACAGTATCAAAAAATATTTTTTCCCCATTGAATATTGACTGTCTGACACTGCATGATGCAGTAGTACAACTGCAATTTGTATATATGTACTATGGCTATGCTATACAATTGTTTACTTTGGCAAGTACAGTACATAAATTTCAGATGCGCACACTTGGGTTAACTGCACAATGTGCCAATAGTCTGGAGTCTGTGTAAAGGTGCGGAGTCGACTATACAATATATCTTTATTAAATACTCAGCCAGAAAAATTGTGAGCTTATGATCCATTAATTCAAACAACTACAAAATTAATAAACCCAAGAGGTAATCATTTTGGAAAAAGGTTGGTTTTGTTCTAATTAAAATGTTTGTAGGTTAAAGAATATCTAAAGAAATTAGTAAAAACGAAAATATAGCAATAAGCTAACCAAGCAATAAGTTAACCAAGCAAACATTATAAAAGGATAATGTTATGAAGTCTTTAAAATGTAAAAATATTTACAATGTTTTTCCGCAAATTATAAACATTATTAGAGAACCCATACTGTAACAAACTAGGTCATTCGTATAAAATCAGTCAACCACAGAAACTTAGAGAAAACATTCACCCCTCTTTGGCTGCATCAAATATTAAATGGCCAGAGTGCTTATGCTTATGACATTCTTCCACCAAAACACAAAGTAAAATTCTATAGCTTTCCAGACTTGGGCAAAATTTATTACAGTTTATTGGTTATGCTTTACTCTGTAAATATGACTTTCGGATTACTTTGCTCCTTTGATTAGGTTTTGTAAATATAATAAAAGCATATAGACCTAAATATTACAACGAAAAAGAATGTAGCATGTAGTATTTATATCATAACCCCAGTAATTTATCGGGCAGCAATAGCATAGTAGATAGTATAGTATGAAAGAAGCCTCATATCATCATCACATGACATTCACAGCAACTTACACCGATCGTACCGAATTCTGCATTTACTCCTCATAAACTGACCATAACTTCTGTCAGCAAAAATGACCGCTTCTACGAGTAAACTGGGGTACTCGACCCGGTAAAAACAATCCTGCCAGCTTCGGCCAACGTTTTGTCTATATAAAGTAAGTGTCTAAGGAAGCAAATGGATGGACGTCAGAATAATATTAGGCAGAATATGAATGTGGAGGAAACATGAAAAACGAAAGCAAACGCCGACGACGCCAGGCGAGGATACGCCGCTGCCGTCCGCGCTTTGCACGGCGAACTAAACTTTCCCAGCTACGTGCAGTCCACTTATCTAAAGCATAATGCTGTAGAGCTTACCATCCTGGAGCGGCGACTGCAGTCTTACTTTATCCTAAAACTGCGCCTTTACGTACAGAGGAACGGGGCAGAGTGGCCGGAGCGCGGCCTGGAACAGCGCCGCCATCAAGCCGCTGCTAGCTGGCTAGCTAAGTAGGAAACGACGCCAGGGGAGCCACAGCGCCGGGGCAGCAGCTAGCTAGTAGGCACACTCTGGGAACCTCAAGGAAGAAGCCGAGCCTTCAAGCCTCCGGCTTAAACGTGAAGGGTGAAGACGCAACTGAATTTTAACCCCAGAAGCGAGGCGGGCGCCTGCGTTAACTCAGCCGCTCCACACTCACACACACGACTCCGCATCGCTAACGGGCTACTTTAAACTCTCCGATAATGAACGAGAATCCATTCAGTGAGTAAATAGCAGTCTCGGTGAACAGGCACACTTTCCAAACAGACAGTTGCAGAGAGCTCACATTAAAGGTCTTAAGCCACGCAAGAAATAAACAGCTTTATCAACTAGCGACAATGTATTATAAACGCTAAGGTTTTAATTCCTACCCACCGCTCATGACGACATTCACTCTCCATGCACCTCCAGGAGCAAGCCCATGAGAGACACCGCCCGCACCCACTGGCCAATCCAGAGCCACATCATTTATTGAGCGACATTAATTCCAACCAGTGAGCAGTGTTGACGTCTGTGATTGAAATTTAAATTGACCAGTAAGGATGTCGAATATCTTCTTAAATACCACTTGAAAGAATTGCAACCTATGAAATATTGACTATCCAAATTTAAAGGTTTTTGAGAAGGAATTACTGGATGATATCTAAAAGCAGCAAAAGACAAGCGTTCAGGTTTACTGTCGGTGGAAGGATCCAATTGCAAGGCTTGAAAACTTTCACTGTGGGTGCCTAATAACATGGAGGGCCTTTTATGATTGGTAGCTTGAAAGTGACGCAGTCCTACAAAACAAGCCACATTACCTTGCGCGTAGTCATAAATATCTAAATATGCGCCCCATAAATAACCCCAATTATACTTTCAAAATGTGATCTTTTAAATGAGAAAGACAACTTCAGGCATGAAGATACGAATGATTAAATGTATTATATCGTGTATATTACTGTACCGTGTACGTTTTGGTCATCTGTTTAAAAATTATGGTCCAGTCTTAAACTTCTCCTAGTGTAGTAACTGAAAAAAACTAATTGTATTTAAGTGTATTATACAATATAAATGAAGTCTGCAATAATCGCAACGCGATTAATATGGTTCCTATTGTCAGACCGTGTTTAAACTAAAACTGTTGCTAAGTAACAGCAACATTCGCGAACCACTACGAATAACTATTTATAAAAAGGCATAAGAAGTTATAGCCATGTTTATTATGCATTATGAATGTTCTATGAGGCTCTCATCTATAATGCACTATAGATACCTTCATAATGCATTGTAATGGTCAGTACAAGCCAGCTAACAACCCTGGAAATGTGAGGTTACAGCTATGAGCCGCATAGACTTGTCCCAAAAGTATTTATATACAAAGTAATTTTAAAGTTAAAAATACCATATGAAACCACTATTGAGATTTGGATGCATATTTATTATGCAGATAGAATATGAACTGAAATCATTTTTACAGAATGAATAGTGAGGAATTTGAAAAAAAAAATAGAATATGCAAAGCACATTTCTGAGTTGTATGTATCAAGTTTCAATCACATAGTTTAATAAGCAAAAATACAGCAACAAAAACGTGTTTTCGTTGTCTTTTAATGATTTGAAATGTATAAAATAGAATCTCTTTAGTTTCATTGTACATCTACAACGAACCTCTGTATGCTTCTCACCAATGCTACGTGTTATAAAAGATGAATAAAACTGATGAAAAAAATTTTAAAATAAAAGATGAATAAATTAAAAACAAAATGAAAAATATCATATACATGTGCAGTATGAAGTATGACATCTTTTTTCGAAATGTCAATATAAATGTCAAGATAAACTAACCTAAGTGATAAAACTGCAGTTACAGATATGTAGTAAATGCTAAAAAAAAATATATATATATATATATATATATATATATATATATAACGATCTTTCTAGTTCTGCGTCAGCATCACAAGAAGCGTAAATTTCATAATATTACACCTAATGTGACCTCCATTACAATTATGCCCTCTGTTGCTGGGGAAATATAAGTGTACGTTTTATACTCAATAACAGAAATCCAAGTTTATCCTTCTGGAACACATTAAGTTACACTTAGTACAAGTAAAAAGCAACACAGCTTTACCTCCCTTTTCGTGTCAGGCACTGTCATTGGACAGCCGAAGACATTTCCGATTACAGCTGCTTCCGCTTATTCTCGTAAACAAATATGGCGGGAATTGGAATGGCTTCGTACTATAAGTTAAGCAGTAGAGATAATGCATTATTAGGGGTCCAAGCAGCATTAGCAGCTGGATCCATATTGTTTATTATTTCGTTTTTTCCTTAGGTGAGCAGTATTAAATCGTGAGCATATTGTGTGCTTTTAATGTATTGGCGTATCAGCATGGGTCTATATTGTAATACTAATATGTAAAATATGTAATATGTACTAGTTACTACGTAGACAAAGTAATGAAATAAAAAACATGATATACGGTATTTGTTTCGATTTCGATTTTCTATAGCTGATCTATTTTAAATCGGGAGCATATTGTGTGCTTTTAATGTTTTGGCACAACAGCATGGGTTTATCTTTTGATCCTGATATATGTACACGTTACTCATCAGACAAAGTAATGAAATCTGGATAAGTAAGACTTATCGTTTCATAGTTATGTATTGCGAGATTATCGCGTTAGGCATGAAAAGAAACCTGTGCGTACTTTGTAGCCTGCATGTCAGCAAAGTAACATTGAAATTTTTTTTTTTCTTGGCATTCTCACAAATAGTACAACACAAATATATATATATAATCTCCAAGTAATGTAACAATTTTTTCTTAGTTTGCAGTCATGTATGGAGTTTTTAAAAATATCAGATTTAAAAAGTTGTTTAGTGTCCTATGCACAAGGCATGGTCCCTGTAGATAACTGGTCACTGTGTGGATCTGGATAAATAAGGGCGATCAGTGATGAGGGGAGTGTGTTGAGGCAGTCACAGGAGCAGGGGCTCATAAATAAGTCGACAATCAGTGATGCTTCAGAGGTGGCTTCATGCATTGCCTTGCGCCCCTGCCCCCTCTTTCACACAGCTATGTAGCTAATTAATAGTGGCTGGACAGCTGTAACCTTATTATGCACAATTCATCTTTTCATACAGGGTGATTTCCACTCTCTGCAAGGAGAAACAAATGAAATATTTGTCATTGGTTAGCTACAACCACCAGCGTGCTGTTGTATTACTGCATAGACCCATAGACTCGTTTTATCATGACCTGGAATTGGTGGCATATATATTAAATAATTTTGGGGTGTTTGATCGACTTGTATATAGGTGGCACTGTTTTCCTCTGCATTGTATTTTAACAGGGTAGCCTCCTCAGTGATGCTGTATAGGGCTGGGTCTGCCCCAACATGCCACTGCCGCTTGCTGCGGGGGACGCACTATGTGGCACTGGCTGTAGTGGTGAATATAAATCATGCCTTCATTGGTGGTAGACTGTAGTGCTAATAACACATAAGTATGTTGTGGTTGAGGGGTGGTATGTATATGGTGTGGGCTCCCTCTCGCTTCCCTATCTTCCACAGCTGGCTGGTTAAGGTGATGTGCAGGAGCAGACCTGACCTTTGTGCTCTGAGAAGAGATACCCTGCTTCTCACCAACTATACTACATGTTTGTACTACTATAAACATCAAAATAGTTAATTTTTTTCATTTATGTCTTGTTGAAAGTGTAATGTGTCGAGGAGCCTCAGGGTCAGGTAAAAAGACAGCAAGATTTCGGTGGTTGATAAATTGTTACACCATCCTGGTTTTGGTGCCTCCCATAAAATACATAAGGAGCAACCAAAGACAAAAAAGAACAAGAACCTCAAAAGGAAACAAGTAATATAAATGAATATCAAACAAATGGAAGCATATGCAACCATAAAACTATTAGCTGTGGCCTCTAGTCCTGACACATCTAAGGACCACTAACACAGTATACAAGTAAACAGGCAAAAGGAGAAGAAAAAAAAAAGGAGACCAACCCTTCTGAATCCTGCCACCATCTTATAACCCATTATCCCCACCCCTTTAATTGGAACCTACCATTCCCAAACACTGCAGGGGTAACATCCTACTGACAGGGGCAAAAAGAAAACAAGACGGGATTAAGGAAATAAATATCTGGTCTTTTGCCCGTGCCAAATATCCAAAACAAACACCTGCCAATCCCCTTTACCATTAGCAAGAGTTTACCCACATTAATCACGCCAGGATACAACTTCTACCCTTACATAGACCCCCACCTCCCTGTAGCCATCCCGGGACAGGGGCATGCTTCCCTAAAAACCAGGACTCTACAGAGGTTAGGACTAATAACCATCCACAAAAAAGGGGAAAAAAGCATTAAATATAAATAAAAGGTGCACGGTTTCAGCAACATGTGTACACCCACTCGCTTCCACCCTTGCCGATCCTGCAAAAAAAAATTAAACTGGGGAAAAAAAGATACAAAATCAATTTTCAAACAAACAAACAGTTAGTCTAACATTTTCCTCTCTTTTTTACCACCCCCTAAGGATGCAGTGAGGACACATCTAAGCTGCACATCACATATCTCTAGCACAATGTCTGACTGTCTTTTGTCAGATGCTTATGAGTACACTCCCTTTGAAAATTAAGATTTTAAATCAATAACTCAATGGCCACAAGAAGAATTTCCAAAATTTTGACAAGACTGAGTTTTATAGAACATTTGCTTAACTCGTGAACCTGAAAGTAATGTTAATAGTATAACTTAGATTACAAAATCTGGTATTTTGTATGACAGCAAGGGCAGCACCAAGTCTTCTAGACATGGAATGAACAAGTTGGTGACATATTGCAACACCTATCTTTTTCCATTCTTCAAGAATGACCTCTTTTAGAGCCTGGATGGAGAGTGATGCTCAACTTCTCTTTTCAGAATTCCCCTTAGGTGTTCGATTGGATCAGGAGACATACTTGGCCACTGTTCTTCAGAAATGCATACGACGCCATACAGTTTTGAAGCCTTCAGTTCCAAAAACATTCATCTTGGTCTCATCACTCCAATGTATAGAGTCCCAGTCCCAGAAAGAGAGCATCTTTTTCAGCATGGGCCCTGGCAAATTCTAGACGGGCTTTTTTGTGCATGGGCTTTTGGAGAGGCTTCCTTTGTGGATGACACCCATGCATGCCATTCCTCTGCAGTGTACGCCGTATTGTGTCACGGGAAACAGTCACCCCAGTTTGGCTTTCT
>JAAGVU020000041.1:16167981-16179868 GCA_011763525.2 Mormyrus iriodes | reverse complement strand
CACCACAGAAACAACTGACCAAAAGATCTAAAAACACTGAAGCAGCAAACTTTGTGAAAACCAGTATTTGTGCCATTTTCAAAACTTTTGGCCACGACTGTAGAAAAAGGGATATTTGTTAACTTTTTGCTTATACACGAAAGACATGGATGCAAAAAAGTGCCATTATACTTATCATACAGACCATTGACATCAGAATTAATCAAATTAATTTAATAAAAACATCAGAAAACATTCTGTAGTATGTTCTACCAAACCATAAATCTACGTTGTTTAAATTTAAGACTTTGGTCATGTACAGTCCAGTACTTATGTGGAAAGTATGTTTGGATTTTGGAGCATTTATGACAGTGGGCAGCCTTCCTGCCCTAGCACAATGCCTAAATCTGTCTACTCCTTTTCTAAAAACACCAGGGTCTGTATGAACAAGGAAGCACCAAAGTATGTGTTCAGGTGCCTTAAGCAGGGCTATCAGCCAAGGTTGGACCACTTTGCGGTGTTACTTTTCACAAGCATGGCAACACTGAAATGTATTCAGGCTAGACGATTCAACAGCTTTATTTTTGATGGATTTATTGTTGATGCTTTGCCAAGAATTGTGGAAAAACAAAACGGACACCATGCTAGCAGAAAGTTCAGGAAAATTATGAATACAAATCGGGACAGAACGTGACAGTGAGTGAGCGAACCACAAAACCAAACTATTTCCCTTTAATTTTTAAGATTAGTTCCCTCATGAGAAAATTTTCCTATAAATAAAGATTGTCTTTTATTTTTAAGCAAAGCTGTGCAGAACTGGAAAAAGACCTTTAAAAACATATATTGCTAAAGAAACACTAGATGGAAAACGGCATAAATATTACTGACTCAATGAAATGGAATGAATTTCGCTTGCACAAATAAAACTCATTAAACAAAACATATCTGTCAGGTAACTAATAGCATTACAAGCTTTGTAGACAGTATCTCAGGCTGACCCAAATTAGTAAAACATATCTCGTCTCAGAGAATAATGCTATTTACAGTATGATACCTAACACTTAACACAGTCTTATATTGTTGTTATGAGGGTAAAAAACACACCCATTTCTGTGGTCTCCTATAAATATAGTAACAGCTAACACGTTACTTTCAATATGAGCCTATAGTCAATATCTTTTAATATGTGGAACTATATTCACAAAGTATCACAGACTTATTGCTTTCTTTCATGTTGAACTATAAGCGTTGCTGAAAGTTAAGTACCCTGGAGCAATGATACTGGAAAATGATGCTATATAAAAATCAATGAAAAGGAACTTTCTTACAAAAAAATGCACTAAAAAATAAACTTAACTACAAAATATTGAGTATTTGTTTTATACCTTGCGTCATACACTATACACATCACATATAATATGCTTGTATCAAACTTCAGTTGTGTTCTTGCCCTCTTCTGCTCTTTCAAAAATTTAATGTGTGCATTTTAGAGATTACTTATTTCAAGTTAATGTATTTTGGTTTAAAACATGCTCACTTATTTGCAATACATCTAAATGACTAAAAAACAAAAGCATGAAAACAGACGAAACAGCACTAATTTTATATAAGGTTTTTGATTTTATTTTATGAAGACCAACGTTGTTTAAAAAGCAAACCACAAGAAATGTTTCAGCGAAGTTGTCCAACAATTTGACCACCTCCAGCGCAAGGAGCTACACCAAATTGCAAATTCTGCTTATTCATCCAATAAGTCACATGTAGATATGCAATGTTCATACAACATTGCCTTCATTTTAATTGCAGAAACCACTTTATAGAGTAATAACTTTTTCATAGTAATTAAAACCAATTTAAGGCTTCAATATCTAGCTCGATAACCATGTGTGAGTAGTGGTCAGAGATTGGGACCAGACCATTCATTTAGCATCATTTAATGATATCAAGTGAAACTAGTCTTCTGTGGTGGGGGTGCTTGATCATACTGTTTTTTTCTCCCTTTTGAAATCTGCAATAATTAGCACAAAATCAGACACGTAAATATTTTAAAATATGAAACAAATCACTATTAAGTGGAGGAAATGTTACTTTTCTGGAATTTATCCAAAAAGTGTACAGCTGTTTTGATAGATGGTATATGGGCTGATTTTCATACTGGAGGAGTATGGAAGGAAATCCTCATACATCATACAAGCTTTACATGTTTATAGTGCTACGCATAGACAGAACCACACGCATAGAAACATGCGTGCAAGATATACAGAGACAACCCTCCACCGAAGCTCTGCATCTACCACCCAAATCCGAGGGAGCAGTTTTAGCAAAAGCATATCCATACTTTCTTCTCTGAGCTGGAGCAGCCATACTTGTCTGTTTTAGCACTCGTCAGTGTGGATGCAGATGTCTATGAGCATTGTGTAAAAAAACAAAACAATTGCTGTGGAATATTTTTGAAGACGATCTCATTAGGGCAGTACAGGGGTTACTACATTCAGCTGTTAAAAGGCATTTTACTAAGTATTTTTTTTCATCATAGGTTCTATTTCTCCAGTGTTTCTGCAAGATTAAAAATATGTGAGCATTCACCCAAAAAGCAGAGGGCGGTCCGCATGTCTGCATCTGCGTATCTAGGCTTCCTGTCTAATTCTCACTGACGTGCGTCTGTCTGCCTGTCTCTGTCTCTCTCTCTGTCTTTGTGTCAAACAGATGGGCTGGCAGGCTGGGTCTTGCGCTTGAGCAGATACTGGTGGATATCATCAGCATCACGCTTGAGCCAGGTGGCATTCAGCAGAATGTTCTCACAGCACTGCTGGATTGTGCGCTCCGCTGCAGGTGCTTGGTGGCTCTCGAAGAAACTCTGCAACACAGCAAAGTGTCATGCTTTTTACAAGCTGCTGCAATATGCTGACATGATACCAGCAGAGGAAGAGTAAATCAGGAGGTGCTGCATATAGAATGTTTCAGAAGCCATCAGCAAAAAGGGGAATTATTAGCAGAAGTGATAGATGAAGGTCACCCAAACTCATCCTCACCTTTACGTCAGCAGCCATCTTGTCCACTGCAAATCCATCAACGGAAAGCTGTTCCATAAAAAACATGCAGCAGTTATTTCAGGTGTTGTAACTTAACTGGCAACATGTACAAACCCATTTCCGAAAAAGTTGGGATATTTTTTAAAATGCTATAAAAAAAAATCTGTGATATATGTTTATTCATGTGAACCATTAATTGAGAAAAGTACAAAAAAGATTTTCAACAGCTGTACTGGCCAACCTAATTGTATTATGTAACTATATACAAAGCTAGAATTTGATGGCTGCAACACACTCAACAAAAGTTGGGACAGAGGCATAGATGACAGATCTTAAGATGTGTAAGGAGCAGAAGAATACACAGAGGGTGTGAAGCTCATCCCTGCTTTTTTGTTCTAGAAACGTTTGCCGAATGTTAGGATTACAGTATGAAAACATTCCGTGTCTAGTTTTCCTGATGTTTCTAGAATATTATCCCAGTAGTACAACTACTACTACAGCTAAGGTTAATAATATAAAAACAAATAAAGGACATGGTAGAGCAGTGAGTAACATTGTCACTTTACATCTGTAAATTCATGAGTTCAAGGCTGGATGTGGATAGTGTGTTCAGAGTATACACGTATCGCACTTTAATAAAGTAATATTTTATTATAAAAGAATATCCATCCATCCATCGATTTTC
The DNA here is from genome assembly GCA_011763525.2 of Mormyrus iriodes. Lineage (NCBI taxonomy): Eukaryota > Metazoa > Chordata > Actinopteri > Osteoglossiformes > Mormyridae > Mormyrus > Mormyrus iriodes. The sequence goes on along the minus strand of JAAGVU020000041.1, from coordinate 16,176,172 downwards.
TGCTGCTTATCCGGGGTCAGGACGTGGGGGCAGCAGTCTATGCAGGGATCCCCAGAGCTCCCTCTCGTCAACCATCTCCTCCAGCTCCTCCGGGGGAATACCAAGGTGTTCCAATGTCAGCCGAGAGACAATCTCTCCAATGTGACCTGGGTCTGCCCCGGGGCCTCCTCCCGGTTGGACATGCCTAAAACACCTCCCTAGAGAGCTGTCCAGGAGGCATCCTAGACAGATGCCTGAACCACTTCAACTGGTTTTGTTCGATGCAGAGGAAAAGCGGCTCTACTTTGAGCCCCTCCTGAATGTCCGAGCTCCTCACCCTAATTGCTAAGGCTGAGCCCAGACACCTTACAGAGGAAACCCATTTCTGCTGCTTGTATCCGCAATCTCATTCTTTCAGTCGTTACCCAAAGCTCTTGACCATAGGTGGGGGTAGAAACATAGGTCGACTGGTAAATTGAAAGCTTTTCTGAACAAGAACCAGGGCTTCAGACTTGCAGCTGCTGATGATCATCCTGGGTGCCTCACATTCAGCTAAAACTATTTTTCAACATTAAATACATTAAAAGGATGTTTAAGTAAAAATGTTTTTGTGCTGAAACTGACAGAACCTTTGTTAAAATGTAATATGTGGAAATAATGTTCGATTAATGTTACAGTAAGAATGTCAGCCTCTGCCAACTTTGAGAAGACCTTCACCTAACGTTGGCTAATGATGTGGGAAAGTTCGCTGTTAGCTGGGATTACCTTGATGAGTCGGGAGATGAGAAAGCCACCCTGGTACCGGTTGTGGAGCTCATCCCAGTTGTCTTTCACAAACTTCCAAGCAGCTTTCTGGCCATGTTTACTACTGTTGGCTACACCCCCAATGACAGAAACCGTGTCTTGGGGACGCACCTCATCCTACCAGGCAGGTAAACACAAAGTAGACATGCAAATACACTGCATAAATATACATACAGTACCAATAAAAAGTCTGGACATACCTTGTTTTTCAACATGATAATGACCCTAAGCACAGCTCGAAGTTATATACATACTGTATTATCTTGGGAACAAGGAAAGAGATGGAGTGCTGTGACAGATGACCTACCCCCCACAACCACAACCCCCCCCACCTAAACCCTATAGAGCTGGTTTGTGATGAGTTGGATAAAGAGTAAGAGTAAGGTAGCCAACTTATGTCCAGAACGTATGGAAACTCCTTCAGGACTGTTGGAGAAGCATTTCAGGTGGCTACATCTGGTAGCTGGTTGAAAGAATGACAGCATTGCAGATTCGTGGCAGTGAAGCAAAAGGGGGCTATTTTGAAGAGTCTAAAATTTGAAATAATTGAGATGTTGTACAGTACTTTGTTGTTGCAATATTTGATTTATATTCTTAATTGCCAGGATGCGTTTTACTACAAGGTGAATAAGATTGTGTTTGTCTCTATTTTAGCTATTTGGCATAGTAGCCTTTCATCAGTGTTACATTTACATGAGAGAAAAGCACACATACCGACAGGGCAAAGGCCAGGACTTTCTGGATCAGCTCTGGGGAGGAGATGGCCCCCAGTACTCTTTCAATGCGATTTTTTTCCTCTTGCATGTCTGCCTGCTTGTGTAGCTGAAGAAGTCAAAAGTGAATTCAACCATCAGGTAAATAAATTTAAATTTCAAACTGTCAATCACAGCAACCCCATGATCCTTGATATTTATAGCGAAACCAAAACAATGTGTTGCAGAACTAGTGGGACTTTACAGAGATAACTAACAAATGCAGATTAACCATGTACCTTCATCATTGTGTCCAATGTCCCACTGTCCCCGTGCTTCAGAACGGTCAGATAAACCTGAAGCAAAGTGTACACACACATTACAGGCCTTTTATTGTTCTCAATCTAAGGATTAATTCTAAGAACAAGTAAGTGAGATATTCAAAACGCATTTGTAAATGCAGCCCTAAATTATTTGTTTAGAGCCTCAAGCAAAGCTACTTCACAGGGCTCTAGGCTAACATTTCCACAAGTAGCAATGGTGTTCCTTACTGAAAATTTTAGGAGTACCATCACAAAATTTAGGCACACCACTTAAATCGACACGCAACACATTTATATTTTTTCCATCTTAACTGTATTACTGATAAATGCTTTGGTAATTAACATACAATTTAGAGAAATAATGTGATGTTTTACTTTAAAAGAAAGTCACAGGATGAAGTAGTGCTTAAGAGAAAAGAGAGCCTTTAAATAGAGCTTTTTTTAAACAAATACCGAAGTTCGTTTGTCACTAAAGGGCCACACAAGAGTATTTATGGACCAGCACAGTTAGATGACATCCTGCGCAGAATCGTCCCCAACCCGCGTTATGATGACAACAGCCTCGCGTTAAGCTCCACTCTAATCACTCCACACCAATAGGATTGGATATGGCTTAGATTTTATCGATTCCATATCGGATCCCGATTCTGCTCATCAAACCCGGTTATCATCGATTTTTGGTTCCAATTACAATACACCAAAAGAATTGTCAAAATGTTTCAATGACAAAACATCACATTTATTCTCTATAAAAAGCAGTTTTTCCATATTTTGTTAAAATATAAACGGGGTGTTTCAAGATAAAACAATCTTAACAACCAAACTCGGAATCTTGGATGTCAGTTCGCCACTGATGTCAGTAATACTTTGAATTTCTGTTTAATATCTGCCTAAACTGGATGGTATGCAGGTCTGGTTTTAATAAACCATTAAACAGTAAAAGCCGGGTTTTACCCATAACGCAGCTTAATACCAGGAGGTACGTAAAGCTAAATTAATAAAACAACGGCTGAATGAATAAATGTATTTTCCCTCCACAGCCATGCATATAAAAAGGTATAACACCCAATTAAGTCATGGTTATTACACATTTGGCTTACATGTTTGTACATAAAGAATGGCCTTTGGGTTTAGCAGCAGACAATTTGTAAACTGATGGCTGGCTTATGGTCTTAGCAACAGTTTTTTTTTTTAATTAAAGATGGCGGCTTGGGTCATGTATAATTAAAAAATGTAATAGTAGACAATATCAAATTTTGATATCATCTAGACATTATACTCTGGTATACGGTATTTCAACTATTAAATAGCAACACTATTCCGGTATTTTGAAATCCCCCAAGATAATTTAACAAAGGAAATTCTGTGGTATCATTATACATTAGTACAGAGAATATTAGTTCAGAGAAAAGAGAATGTTAGTAGTTTTTTTTTTTTTTAATGTCATATAAACATAACATTTATATATAAGCTGGTTAGCCTCCAAGGTGTTCCTTGAAGAGGTGAGTCTTCAGACGGTGTTTGAAGACAGGAAGGGATTCTGCCATTCTGCTGGCAAGAGGAAGTTCGTTCCACCAGTGGAGAGCCAACACTGAAAAGATTCTTGATGCACATTTTCCTTTAAGTAACGGTGGCTCGAGTCGAGCGGTGCTTGTCGCTCTAAGTGGACGAGAAGTGACATGCTGCTTGATTAGTGCTGTAGGTAAGGAGGTACACTTCCGTTCTTGGCTTTGAAGGTGAGTGTTAAGGTTTTGAACCTAATGTGAGCGGCCACAGGGAGCCAATGCAGGTCCCGTAGTAAAGGTGTGGTATGCGAGATCTTAGGGACATTGTAGACAAGTTATGCCCCTGCATTCTGTATCAGCTGAAGTGGTTTAATTTCTTTTAGTGGAAGTCCAGCCAGTAAGGAGTTTACAAATTCACAGCTCATGAAATAACACCTCCGATGCTGCCTTATCTCCACCTGCAATTCCACATGGGTTTCACACTTTCCACTGTAAATGAGATTCACCCACATCATAAAGTTCCCACGCTATTATTTCATAAACTTTACATGACTTGCAAAAATTCATTCATTTGATTATCATTTGCAACTGCATTTATTATACAATTAGAAAAGGTCCAGATCTTTCACAAGATCAAGTGTCTTTTATAAATAGCCTTTCCAACCCTTTCTGCCAAACAGAGCTGCTGCTTCATTTTTGGGGTAATTTGTCTCAAAATAAAATCAAGTGTAGATTTTCATCCATATAACCTTCTTTTTGTAAAACGGTAACAAGATTCAATAAGATTCCTTTTTACTTATCACATTCACAAGGTCAAATGTCATCTGCAATCACCCTTCCCTTTGCTACCACTATACAGTATTGCTTCGGTTTGATTAGTTCCAGCTTGTAATACATACAATGCCTCTGCCATGTTTAAAAAAATATCTGTCAAATACTTTTTGAGATATTTTAATGAGAAAGTGTCTGTGATGGCAGCAGCTGACTGGTCCCAAAACCAGATGTATTGCCCATCCTGGGAATACAGTAATTCAAAGGACTTAAACACCCCTAAAAACACTGTAAAGACAATTATTACAGAAAAATGTCTATGGAAGAATCTGCCCGTATCACTGGAGGATGTAAACATGAGGAGATTAATTTCAAAAGCCACCAAAAGCCATCAAAGCAGAAGCTGTAGGCCTTTGGTAATTTGTGCTTGTTAGAGTATCACAGGCTCTACAGAAATCCAGGAGGGAGCCAAGAAAATCTCCTCACTAATCTCCACTTAAGGCCTACAAAACACATGCACTGCTACTAAAACTTTACCATCAAGTAATCCATGGGATTACTTGATATTTCAATTCATTTTCACTGGGACCTTACAAATGAATAAGTAAAAATAGCAGTGGTAGTAATAAGCCATTATGATGCATTTTCAAGTACATTTATAAGTTGTAAGTACTGTTTAGCCAAGTGATATTAATAGTAGGCATATCAAATAAAAATAACTTTTTGATCATATCTGTCAGTTTTTTCTGTTTTGCTTTAAAGTGGTAAAACCTGACAAATAAACACACTTTATCTTTAAGATATGCATATGTTAACTAAACTGTCAATCCCATGGATTATTTCTTACACTCATCTCACATCTAGCAGAGTCTAGCTAGCAAGTAAAGTTTTAGTAGCAGTGCATGTGTTTTGTAGGCCTTAAGTGGAGATTAGTGAGGAGATTTTCTTGGCTCTCTCCTGGATTTCTGTAGAGCCTGTGATACTCTAACAAGCACAAATTACCAAAGGCCTACAACTTCTGCGTTGATGGCTCTGAAATCATGTGGAAACTTCCAGATAGTTCGTTAAAAATGTAATGTCTGGAATAATAAAAAAAGATCAGCTATATCACTAAAACAGCACCACCTCAAGGTCTCTTCAAGGGGAAGGAAGCCCTTGTAAAAGAATAAGGGAATCTGGATGGTGCATGAGAAAGCAACTGGGCATGTGTAAAGCAGAGGTCAACTGAGTTCAGCATCACCTATCAGCACGTTTGCTTTCTATGAGAAAAGCAGAAATATACCTAGAGCAAGTCCAGAATTCGTTTTGTTCTTAATCTATTCATTTTCAACTTGAGTTCTCATTCATAGTTTGACAGATGCATGATCAATTTTGCAAATCAGTCATACAAAATGAGTTATGCAATATTTTAAAGGGGCAGTTCACCCCAAAACTGAAAAACGACATGTTTTAGAGGGGATTTAGTGCTGTCTATCCATCTAGGTCAGGGGTTGGCAACCTGTGGTTCTTTCACTACGTGGCTACGGCACTTCTCAGAACGGTAGACGCTTTCACATTTTCACGTCTTAACATATTATCTGATCGTTTCGTAAAGACAATATTAACCCATGAATAAATTATTTGGCATTTACATATTTCTTTAACTATATGTGAATTAGGCGGTCTGCCACATGCCTCTGTGACGTCTTACTGCATCATCTACATCTTCCTCAAATGGTCTTCGGTCAAATGATGCGCTCTCCGGAGTTCTTAAGTGCCCGAGACTGGATGTACACTTCCAACGTTTACTGGGGTTCCTAATTCTTTCACACAGTTTTTGCAGTAAATCATAACCATGCCTTCCCAGGTCTTAGTAAATAATATTTTATTATTTCCAATTTACATATTATAGCCAGCTGATGGTGAGTACATTTTGCACTGCTTGGTCAGCACAGTTATGGTAGTGGGGTGGAGATGAAGGGCAGACGACTGCAGAGCCGAATGAACTTTACTTGTGAGGGTGAAGACTGTCGCTACAGAACTGAACAATGTTGTGATATCGGTCACCTTTGTGCTGTTACGTGTCTGAATAATTTAAAACTGAAAAATCATCTAAAAAATATTGGCTTTCATACATTACGCATTAATCATAAGGCAGTATTGTCTTGCATAACTGGTAAGTACCTGTTAAAGTGAAATGCATGAGTGTCATGGCACCATTTTGCGTCATATTAAGAATAAATAAAGTTAGTCAAGATTTCAAGCATTTGCACTATTTTTGTATCCAAGATTGATGAGAGTTATACAAAGCTTAAATGAATACAGATCTGAGAAGCTGACAGCTCACTGATCATTTGGAAAAAACCCGGAGTCAGTCTGGACTCACAAGATGCATCTTAACTAATCACACTCAGTTCTCTGTTAAGGAAAAACCTTAATGATAATTATACATGAAAGGTGAACATACTGGACTCCTGAGGTCAGCAGGCAGGGTGTTTTTGCCCTCCACATGGTCCTTGAACCGTCGACGAGCCTCTTCTAGTGTGGGCTTGTGTCCTGCCTTCCCAAGCTTCCCAAGAACGAGGCCTCTGAGCAGGGCATCTAGATGGCCTTGGGAAGTGGAGGGAAAGACCATGTGTGTTTACACACAACCGATGCAATCTTAGGCCAGAACTTAGAGAGCGCTTTCACCAATACCTATTCTCAAAACAGAACTGAACTCATAATGAAATAATTTCATGATGATGAAAAATAATTTAACTGATATTATTAATATCGAGCATATACAACTACACTAAAATCAGGTTTTTATCTCAGGTTGAATGAACTTACCTTCTCCTTGTTTGCTATCCCAACCCAGCTTTTCTCCAATTGGGGTAAAGAGATCACGGATGAAATCCTGTATCTCCTCATGGAAATCCGTGTGAGAAAGCAGTGAAGACAGCACGCCAAGGTTACAGCTCAGGTCACTCCACACTGTGTAGTTGGGCTCATTAACAAAAGCCTCCATCAACTTCAGGACCTCGACGGTGCTGATCATGCCAGCGCGGGCCTGAGAGGAAGAGGGAGGAAAACACTTCAATCAAAGCAGATCCAAGACAGAAAGGAGGAGTCGACACACGTTTGCAGCAAATTTGCTAACTACACATTGGAGATATGAGGCATATGAGAAAGTAAGTTAGTTACAAGCAGGGGTTAAAAATCAGGATCACAACCAGAATCCTGAATAAGCTGCTCTGTCTCTGTACATTAGTTATCATATACAAGGGTTAAATCAGAATCTGGGGGGCGGCGGGCTGACAGGTACAGACTTTAGTTAACATATGCATTTCTTAAAGGTAAAGTGTGTTTGTCAGGTTTTACCACTTTAAAGCGAAACAGAATAAACTGAAAAATATGATCAAAAATTTAATTTTATTTGATATGCCTACTATTAATATCACTTGGCTAAACAGTACTTACAACTTATAAATGAACTTAAAAATGCATCATAATGGAATATTACTACCACTGCTATTCTTACTTATTCATTTGTAAGGTCCCAGTGAAAATGAATTGAAATATCAAGTAATCCCATGGATTACTTCTTACACTCATTTCACATCTAGCAGAGTCTAGCTAGTAAGTAAAGTTTTAGTAGCAGTACGGTAAGCAAAATAAGTCAAAATACAAAAACACAGAACAGAAATCACTGTGTCCTGTAGGAATATCTCATCTACTCAAGAAATTAATGTCTGGTCAGTACAGATGGGAGGATATGCTTTTTTCTTGGTATAACTCAATACACAATACATGTGTATTAAACTACATCAAAGCATGACTGTGGAGATCATGTTAGCCTTCATTTCTTCAAATAGTATTGTACACAGTATATAACAGGCACACAAACAAATTTAAATGCAATTAATCTAATAATAACCAAAACATAGAAATAAAAAGCAAAAATGTCCTTCTCCATGACACACTGAAAAAAGATGCTGTGTCATTTAAGTGCAGCATGCAGAGAACATTTCTCTGCCCACCTACCACTGAGGAAATGGACATTGTTTTATTACTACTACTACTACTACTACTACTACTACTACTACTAAGTAGTCAACATTTTTTGGCCGCAGGAGTGACCGTTGTGTGGGGCATG
>JAAGVU020000041.1:16146151-16167881 GCA_011763525.2 Mormyrus iriodes | reverse complement strand
TACTACTACTACTACTACTACTACTACTAAGTAGTCAACATTTTTTGGCCGCAGGAGTGACCGTTGTGTGGGGCATGTGTGTCTTGCATAGCTTACTGATAAACTTTGTCCTGTTGAAAGGCCTCATTATTTTCATTTTACTGAAAAGCCTATGTGCTGCCACACTAATGATTTATGTGCAGGTGAGGCATTTTCTGTTTGTCTCTACAGAAGTCTGACTATCCAATACCAGTTATGATGCACCAAAATAGACAAAAGAAGCCATTGAGCCCCTGCTGGACTGGTGATGTAAAACTGGTCATGCAGTTGCCCTAATAAAGATTTTTTTTATTTACTAGAAAGGTTGCACCGACCCCATGATGCATATTGCGAGACCACCCAATAAATTGAATTCATCCATTTATAAAGTGAATTTCAATATATTTTCCCAACCCATTTTGGTCAGAGCTACTAATGAAAATTAACTTTGAAGCGTATGAAAAAACATGAATTTAGTACAATACAGACCTTTTATTAAGTGATTCACTTTAAAAAAATTATTAAATATTGAGATAAAGGTTAAATTTGAAGGTAGAAGAGCTGAACTCCAGCAAGTTGAGACTTTGACATAAGGAGGCAGAGCTGAGCTCCATCTATATTTAAACCTATTTCAGTTAGCATTTAATAATGTTCCAATGTGCTCTTAAGAGCACAGAACATCTGATCAGTCCACTCACCCGTGTGACATCTCTGGACCAATAAGAAAACGGTGTTTATCTAAGCCACGGTATAAACAGGTGTAATGTGGCCTGCAAACTCAAACACTTAGTTCTCCTTTAAAATTAATGGTCAAGCAGCAGTCAAAACCCCACATCCTCCACCGCAGAGAATGGCTAGTCATCCAGAGAGATAAATTCTGTCATCTTTGCTGTAAGTGCTCTAACCTTAAGGCTGTTTTTGTCATTTTTTTTTTATTTAACTGCAGGTTTTGCTTTTGTGCGCAGAGGTGTAGGAGTCTCCTCTTTTACTTTCAGGTACTCTGTATATTTGTTAAGGTGGTGTGCCTTGAAATGTATGATTAAGTTTGTGGTACTGAAGTTTCTTACTTTGCCCCCTCCATGTAAAATGTTAGTTGAACAAGAACTGCATGCTTTGTGTCGTGCTAGCACACTTAGAAAAACTTCCACACTGCAGACATTTTAACTGTTTCTGGCACACAAATGTGTCATCAAAAACTGGCTGTAAATATCAGTCAAATGAATGCATTGGTCCGATATTGATGATTTTTTAAAAAAAGCAAATTATCTGCAGATAATAATAAATGATATGGCTCATAAAACACTCTAGAGTATCATTTTTTTTGCTACCTGGGATGTATAAAAGGCACTACATCTCAAATGGAAATAGTATAGCGGTAATGAGTAAAGAAAGGGTTCTGAGCTCTGGAAGATGAAATTTGGCATATGAATTACACATCAAAATCAATAATGGTGATGGCAAATCCCATTTGTTGAATTAAAATGGAATGGCCCATATATCACATTGCTGATCTTTTCTTAACTGCAAGCATCATGGGGTTATTCATTCATACAAGAAGCGCAGCATTTGTATACATAACATTCTTGTTTAGATGTTATTTTGCTACGAATTTTGACATACCATGTGAAATTGTATTTTTTGTCTGGTGAAGTTATTTTTGGGAGATAACTGGTGTTATTGTCAAACCATAATTCCCAGTGACAGGGTTTGTCTGTCTATGTATTTTTCAGTGTATCCTGGAAAAAGACATGCACAGATGATTTCATTAAACCAGAAACGGTCTGTGCGAGGCCTCCTGATACTAAAACTACTAAAACACTTCACACTACCATGTAAGCAGTGCTGTGTAAAAAGACCACTGAATCACTCAAGATAGATGAGAGAATAAACCAAAATAAACACTTATACAGCTCAAACGGCCAAAGCATGGAAAACACCGAAGCATCGGGAGGACTAACATTACAGATGCACCAGATACATAATGATTAATTTCACCGATCGGCTAACAGGAGGAGGAATTGTATTCCTGTCTAGTGAATATAATTAAAATTTACCACACATTTAAATTCTTAAATTTTCAAAGTTGTATTTTTCTGTTTATACAATTGTGAAGATGATCACCCAAAGGACTAAACATAAGCCAGGATATTAATGACGGATTCCACTAAAGTAACTCACCAGGGAAAAGAGGTCATTTTGAAGACTGAGTCGATCCACAGGAAGCAAAGTCAAATCTCGAATGGCTGGCAGTAGGCTTTCTAGCATTGCTGAGCTGTACTGGACCCGATAAAACCCCATTGTACCAGGGTTTATCTGGAGAAGAGATCCAAAAACCCACAAAACACAATGTAATGCAATAAAATGTTACCTTCAATATTAATTTCAGTGCTCATTTTGCTTTGTATCAGGTTTGCTTAAGTTAACTACTGCACCGCAAATATGATCTGAGGATGACAGGTACACATCTGCACTGAGGAAACATCTGTCATGCCACCACAAGCTCATAAAACACTGGACTATACTGATAAAATGCTAAATATAAGTCTTACAAAACCATTACTACATTTCTCTGAATTTTGGTATTAGTCACTCAAATTTCTTGTCTGCCAGTAAACATTCTTCTTTGATTTAGCAATGTGCATTTAATCTTTGAATGTAAAAAAACATTCAATTGAAGCAGCTGAATTTAAATTTTTTACTGGAACAAATGTAAACATTACATTTGTGCCATGTTCATACTGGCAACTGTTTTACTAGCTTTGTTAATTTAATAAAATATTTTGACTGGACAACCGTAACACTTTATAGACCTTTCGGCTATATTGACACTACTTTTTTACGCTGTGTGTGCATGTATAATGTCTAGTTACATTTTAAATTGCTGAGGCTAGTCCCATGCAATCAAGCACTCTTATAAAGGCAAATAAACAGAATGCAGTTTGGACCAAATCAGACTATTAAAAAAAAAAAAAAAAGCAAAACTTAATGTTTTTAAAATTTACGAGTCATTTAATTTCTACCATGGTATTTATTAAAAATAATTCCATATGGCCATCAACTTTTATGTTTCAGATAAAATCTTTTATCTTTCAGACTCTCTGAGCAAAAAAAGACTGCTCCTAGCTCCCAAGCACTTAGCCTCGACCCCAGAGGCGCCAATCTAATCCATCTCATGTTTGGTACACTGCAGTTCCTTTCCAAAACGACACACCTCTTACCTTCAGCCAGTGACTGGATGGTATGTTACTGAGGCTGACTGTGGTCTCTGCACTATCCAGTAACAAGCTGAGCTTGGTGCAGCTTGGGTCCTCACTGGTGCAGATGCTGATGGGCACCATCCAGGTAGGACAGTCCTCACCTGGAACAAAAACATGCTGGATTAACCATCTCCAAGGTGAAGTCAATGGACATTGTGACTAACAGCAGCTCCTATAACTTCTTATTAATAAAAGAAAAGAATCTGGAAATTTCAGTACCAGACTACACTTTATGGACAAAAAGTACTGGGATGCCTGGCCATTACATCTAGAGGAACCATTATGACATCCCATTCTAAATCTATAGGCATCAATATGGAGTTTGTCCCCCCTTTGCAGCTATAGCAGCTGCCACTCTTCTGGGAAGGCTTTCCACAAGATTTTGGAGTGTCTGTGGGAAACTGAAGGGCTGTTGATACTATATTAAATCATGCTTCATTTTAACTTTTCCCAAAAAAACACAACTAATATTGGTGAAAAAGTGACTTTTTGCCTGATGGCTGAACTCGCATTCTGAACAGTCAAACATGGTTAATCACTCATTTTCAAACATATTCACATATATACACAGTTGAGAGCAAGGTCAGGTCATTTATTCTGTGCTCCCAGAGCACGTTGCGGGACTTGTATTAATGCAGTCAGGTGTACCAGATCTGAGCCTGTTTCTTCATGTGTTTACATGGACTAGGGTGAAACGATTAAACATGATGCATTTAGCTGAGCAGGGACCGAGGCGGGGTTTGCCCATGATACATTTCCCCAAACATACCACACTATAATGAAAATATTATTACAAGCCAACCTTACACACTTTTCCTACATACGATTTACAATTCGCTTCATCGACTGTGACTCTGAATTAAAAGCTCAGTGATTACAGATGTCCTACTTCACCAAAGAACACAGTGGGGAAAATTCAGCTCTGGGATTGCGGAAGGCTTTGGCTACCTGGAGTTTATGCAAAGATGGGCTGGTGCATTTCAACGCTGACACCACCACAAATATGATCAAAGCCATTGAAATAAATTATTTAGTGTTTTGGACACAGACTGCACCTTATCGGTAAGTGTTATTTCAGTGATTTAACTAGCCAGTAACAGCATAAGCTGTACACTACTTACATTCACAGCATTTAGCATATACTTCTAAGGCAACTTAGGTGAGTGCCATGTAGTCACCTGGGTGAATGTTTTGTGTGCACTGGCAAACAGACCAGAGTTGCTAACAAACTAGATTCCTGAGCTGACGAACTGAATGAGTTCTCTGCCCGGTTTGAAGCTAACAGTGCTAACTTCAGTCATCCAGCTAGTGATAGCAGCAGCCTGCAAAAGAAGTGTGATGACATCAGCGTGACAACCGCATTGACTGTGTCAGCACGAGATGTGCGGAGGGTGCTGAAGCATGTAAGCACCAGCAAAGCTGCTGGACCTGATGGAATCTCGGGTCGCCTTCTGAGAAGCTGTGCTGATCAGCTGACTGATGTCTTTACTCACATTATTAGTGAGTCTTTGGCTCATTCTGTCGTGCCTATAAGCTTCAAAAGATCAGGCCAGGCATTGTCCTGGTGCCGAAGCACAACAGGTCCTCCAGCCTGAATGACTACAGCCCTGTCGCACTAACATCTCTAGCCATAAAGGTATTTGAGAAGCTTATAAAAGGCTCCATCTGCTCCTCCATCTCCAACTCCATTGACCCCCTTCAGTTCACCTATCGCCCAAACAGATCTACAGAGGATGCAATCTCACACATCGTGCACACCAGCCTCACTCACGTGGACAGTAAGGAAGGAAATTGTGAGACTGCTGTTTGCAGATTACCGCTCAGCTTTTTTTTTTTTTCCCAGATACAGCAGATGGTGTGATAAGATGTCCATTACTGAGATGCAGAAGCTGTCCTCTTGTTACTCTTTCCTTTCGCTCTACTTTTTCTTAAGTTGTTGTGTATTATTTTTCTTTCCCTGTTATCCTACTTAGATTTACCACTTATCGTTTTCACAATTTCACAAGATCAAGTGTCTGAGCTGGCCTTCTAATTTCTATCACTATGCAGCACTGCTTCAATTATGGCACAATTTAACTCAAAATTTGATCAGCTCCAAAATTTCACCCTTACTAAATGTAACTGTGTTCAATAACTGTGTTGTCTTCTACAGCTTCCAGTACCTTCCTTTGCTGGAACACATCACTGCTGCCTCATTTTTGGAGCAATTTGTCTGAAAATGAAACCAGGTGTAGATCTTCATCCATATAACGCTTCTCTGAAGCAGCAATATAATCTATCAAATATGTTTTAACATCACTTTCACAAGGTCATTTCACAAGCATTTAAGGCGCTTTTGCCAGGAAATTTGGATTGGCAAAAGAAAAAAAAAAACAAAAGGTATTTATGCTACAGATACGTGACCACACTCTGCAGTAGAGAACACGAGATTTAGAGGATATTTAGTTCATTATGATTGATTATGACATTACGTTTTAGATTTTTATATGCATTTTTACAAATGTGCAAAAGTGTTTCCTGGACCTTGTTATTCAGACTCGTCGTCAAATGCATTGCCTTGTATTGAATTTTCACTGAACCATCCACCCAAAAATGAGGTTTACACCAAACAGTGAATTTTGTGTACTGTTACACTCCTAATGCTTTCACATGGACAGACATTACTGTAATGTGCAAATCTAATGTTACCAACTCACTCTGCTAGCCTACAGTATCACTACAATTCCTTTAAAAGCAAGTCTGGAGTCTCACATAAGCCTTTCCAACAACTGGGGGACAAACTTCTCAGACATCAAATCCACTGAAACCGACCTACACCTTTCTGTATGAGCAACTTTTAAACATCATTATGTGTTTTTTTTTATATAGTTTAAACAAAAATCTTACCATCATGGAGTCCACTGGCACAAAATTTTTTCTGGGAAATTTTCAGCACGCGATCCTCTCCTTGCTGCAAAACAAAACATTTTTCTACAATATATAAGTTGTCAATCATAACTGGTCTGAATGACCAGTACTAGTATCTTTATGAGCCCAGAATACACTTAAACTAAAAGATTCACAAAAATGAGAACAATAATACGTATTCATATATACTGTGATCCAGAATAATGCACATGGAGTGACAAAAATGAATACATTTATCCAATACATTCAGCCAGATCCACTAAAATCAAGGGCAAGACTACAGTGTGTGCTCCCTGGGATTTGAATATGTGACCTTTGCGCACTCAGCACCATGTGCTACATGTTGAACTACAGGAGCTTTAGTATCCTGTATTTCTGTGATGTGCTCTTTGTCCTCCTTGTACGTTGGTTTGGACAAAAGCATTTGCTAAATGTAAATATACAAAAGCGCGCGATGCAACACTTAGGGTGACATCTTGAGGCTCTAAATTGAACTGCAAGTTTGTAACATCCATTTAACACAAGCAGTCACAACTATGACGATTCAATGTTTCCAGATAAGAAAATAAAATGTACTGGCTTGACGTGCCTGCTATTGCTTGGAAGAAATATAAATCCTAAATAAATTAAAAACGTCACTTAATATACAGTCACCCCTCCAGATGAGAGAATTTGACAATCATGGTTTCAGTTATTCATGAACAATTAAATGGGAATAACCTTGGAGCTTGGTGTATGATCGCAGAAGCTCCTGGCATCTAGGTCTGCTGTTGAAAGTATTGCACTACTAATAAAGAGCACGCTATTTAACATGACAGCCCAGTCTTAAAGATGAGTTTATGTCCCAAATTCACTCAAGCTTGTGCTGTCAAGGCCCATCTTCAGGAAATCAAACCTGGATCCTCCTAACTTGGCTAATTACAGACCTATTTCTAAGCTTCCATTTATTTCTAAAAATCTGAGAAAAAGTAGTTGTTAGTCAGCTCTCTGTTTTTACTAAGAAACAACATTAACAAAATGTTCCAGTCAGGGTTTAGGTCTGTCACAGCACTGAAACTGCACTAGTGAGGGTTATGAATGACCTGCTTATGGCTGCTGATGACGGTTGCATATCTCTGTTGGTCTGACTGGATCTAAGTAGGGATGTACCGGTCTGATACGGACTCAAATGGATACATCGAGTATTGTGATAAAGGGGCTGATGTATGGGACCGATTATTCGATTCAATTCTATGTTACTGTATGTTTATGTCCATGTGTGCATATACTCTCTCATGCGTCAGCAGTGCACCAGCAAACCCAGACCCTACCTTTTGGTATAAGGAGAGCTAACATAGCATACAGATAACAAAAACTCAGCAGTCTGCAGGTATTTCATGCCTGAAGTTGCCATGCCAACAAGTTCTATAGCATAACTTGTAATATCTGCAAAGCCAGTGTTGAGGGGTTGTGGCAGCAGTGCAAATGATAACACTAACTTATGGTTAGTTTGGGCTGTATATAACTAAAATATTTAATAGTAGTAGGCTTGGGCAATATCAAATTTTTCACACCATCTAGACATTACATCACGGTATGCAGTATTTTGCATACCAGCAGTATTTTAAAAAGCAAATATTCTGGTATTTTGAAATATCTCAAGATACAGATTCACTGAAAGGAAATACATTAATAAATTGTACTTATAATAAATTTGTTTTTGGTTTGTAAACATGAAAATGATGTCTTCAAGTTTAAACGTGTACACCAAATGTGTGGTAACTGTGTGGTCACTGGGATTTTTTTGAACACGATTAAAACACAATGACTAATATTTTCTGCCAAGTTTATTAAAATATGGCAAAGCAGTCAGATACCTGCATGGATTGCATGTATCCAATGCAGCAGAAACTGGCGGTGATTTGGGTGGTGACTTATGGTGCTTTTTCACTGGCATTCAGGAACTGACTTGTACCCAAGCTGTATCGCAAAGAGAGACTAGTTACAGCATGATTCGGTTATCCACTGCAGAAGGATTGGCTTGGTAAAGGCGAGCTTTGGAGAGTGACAGGGAAGTAAAACCAGACACTTATTTACTGTTCACCTGGTGTACATCATCATTTACTATGTGCAATTATTAGTATTTTTTTTTTTGTGTGGTATTTCTGCTAGCACGCCTGTGAGAATCGCTGTGTTATGCAAGTATGAAACACTAGTAGAATTAACGTTTGCTTTTGTAAATTTGCATTACCAATCCATTCCATTCAGCTGTTCTATAATATTTTAAGTATGAGTATGAAAATTTTCAGGTTCTGAGTTTTGGGACTGTACCAGTACATCGCAACGGCGATGCTCCTAATGATGAATAATAATCCATGCGCCGAACACCGGTATCTCCGTGCAATTCGACCAAGCAGATGATGGTGACGCAACCAGCTCGGGTTAGTCACGCTTTTGACCCTGCTAGTAAGCCTTGCGTGTCAGCATGGGTATAAATCAGGTACAGCTTGTTTACTATCCATAGTGACCATTACGGGCAAGGTTTTCTCCCTCTGTAAAAACCTTTTAAGCTTCCAACTGAGAATCCCAAGTTGAAAAAAAACTCAGGTTTCAGGTAAGGCGCACACACACACACACACACACACAATTTCTTATTAAATGTTTTATAAATATGTGAAGGGGTGACTGTACATTCAATAAGCATCAGAATATATTACTTCTGATGTAAAACTCCCTCTTGGCTACTCAAAATTCTGTATCAAAATGATGCTGAACCACCCAGCACTATGAAAGGCCTGGTTTGAGTAAGTGTGCTAAAACGAGTTTGCATCTTGGTTTAAAGTGTGCAAAACATACATAAAGTGTAAAACTGAATTTGAAAAGGTTTTGAATTCATACAGGAGGCCAACAGAGCACATTTTCAGTACTTAGCAGAAACATGCATATAAAGGGTGAACTTAAACACCTGTCATTAGTATAACTGAACAGTATTCCACACTCAATACCAGATGTAACCTTTCTTTCTTTTTATTACCCATACTTTACCTGCTCTTCATCCACAACAATGATGGGGAAGCCCATCTGTGTGGTCCAGGAGCTCATAACGGCACCCACGGGCTTCCCACTAGCCTCTTCCAGACACTCCCATAGGTGCTCTTAGAGGGACACAGGGCAAGATGGGGTCAAATGCAAGAACCATTGAAACCATTGAAATAGCTGAATGCTATTTACAAATTGTATATTATGTGTTAACTCTAACACTTTAGTTACTTTATGAAAGACAGATCCAGGAATACATTACCCGTGGAAGCATTTTTATGCTGAAACTTCTGAAGGTAAGAATTCATTCCTTTCCTAAAGTCCTGTAATAGTTACAAACAAATACAGACAAGCTGCTTTATTCAAAATCAGGGTATTAAAATCCTCGTAATATATCTCATTCTGCTATATGATGCATACATATCACAATGTATGTTCAGTAGGACTTTTCAGACCAACGATGCTATTAAATAATAATAAAAAAAAATCCCTACTCCTCCACCTCTATCATTGCTAGAATTACTGGGTGGATAACTGTGAATGTGAAAGCCAATAAATATGTCCTAGTTGTGAAAACTCTGAAAAACAATTATTCATTTATTGCAGATTCCGCTTACATGGCAATTTCCTACCAATTAGGAAGTTAACTATATCTTTGTGGCATGTGTTAATGTCCATATCTTGAAAAAACATTTATATTATTTTAATAAATATTTTATATGAATATTCCCTGGATGGGGAATGTATATGGTTTTGGAACTGGTCTGCAACTGCTCCTACAAACACTTTTTAGAGGATAACTCAAAAAAGCATTTGAGAGAACTTTTTCAAACACTGCAGAGGCATGGTATGAGTGACTTATTAAAACTGATTAAAATTTTGAAACAGACTGCCCAAAACCCAAAGTAGTGTTGCATAGTGATAGCAAAGTAAATGGCAGTTCTGACACTTGTTCTTATTACAACAATACCTGAAAAAAATATGTGAAGGATTATTTTCAAAGTTTAAAGATACATTTTCTGCATGAGGAACTGAAATTTATCAAATTTGGATACAAAATCGCCCCAAAATTGAAGCAGCGCTGCACAGTGATAGTGAAAACGACAGCCTCAAACACTTCTTTTCTATAAAACTTTGAAATATTAATATACAAAAAAAAATATGAACACTTTCTATATTGAGTCAGTTTCATTGAACATGTGCAGTATTTTACATACATTAATTACTTTTACTATTATAATGCTGCACTTGCTAGCTAAGTGGCTAAATAATTAAAATTATTGCATACATTCCACAAAAAAACTGATCTATAATGTGGATCATGATTATTAGTACTGTGAAATGACATTATGGCCAAATTGCCGACCTCCCCACTAAGCCTCCATCCACAGCTGCCTCCGCCCCTCACCTTCCCTCCTCCCACTAATGCTGTGTGGTAAGGGAGGTAAAACACTTACGGGACACATGGCTGTTGTTTGGAACTTCTTTACAATGTGGGATGAAGATGTTAAATTTGCAGTATGCAAGACGTGTGAACAAAAAGTTGTCAGTGGAGGAATTACCCCAAAAAACATTTGGAACAACCAATTTAATTCAACACATGTGGAGCCATACTTAGCTGAAAGGATATTTAAAATATCAAGTTCACTAAATAAGTGGTAAAAATGTTTAGCTTGCTAATTATTATTAAACTAAGAAAATTGGAATGGGCAGGATCGCTATCAGCAGGTCAGGCAATACATTTCAGAACAAATAAGAAATGTATTCAAATTGTTATGGAAGTTTATAGGCATAAGAATATGAAATATTTATTTTACTGTACTGAACTCTAATACTGCCTAATTTATTGTCACTGCTGAGTAATTAGAAAATACATTATGAAACTGATAAAACCTTTTTTTATTCTTCCTATTGCAATGCTCCTCCTCAGCACTTGAACTTCCTCCTGCTTCTGTGAATTGCTGCTGAGGTTCTCAGACAAACTTCATCTGCACGCCACCACGTGCATCACAAATATTAAGACAAATTATTACTTATGAGTCTTTTACCTAAGCAAAACAGTCAGGTAGGTGGTTATAGCAGAATGCCTACTAATCCATCAACAAGGGCAAAACCCTCACTCAGCCAGAGCTAGGACAATGATCCAAGTACAGTATGCATGGTACTTTATAGAGTGATGCCTTCCATTAAGGGGCTTTCCAAAGCAATAAAAATTCACTAAATATCTGGCAATATGACATGAGGGAATATGTTCAATGTATATTGAGTTTACCATCCATAACTAATTAACATGTATGAGAAAAAACAACACGACGTACAGCACACTGTTCATTATACTTAACAGGGTCTAACAAAAAATATGAATACTGAGGATGTAACAACATTTAAATAACATTTTCAAGAAACTGAATGAAACAAGACTAATAAAACGTACCCTGTCCTGAGTGCAATCATTTACATTTGTGCTGTTAAAATGAACTTTTCAATATATGAATAATGATTAATGATGAAAGAGAGCATTGTTAAGAGGTTTCATGGAGGGTTAGGGTCAGAGATTTCTTATTGGCTGTGTAACATCAGCAGGGTTTCAGAGGCCTCACCTCATCTCCAATGTAGTTGTGCAGCATTCTTATAACTGACGCTCCCTTACTGTAGGATATTGCATCAAAAATCTCATCCACTTCTGATGGGTGCCCAACACTGACCTGCACAATAACAAAAAAAATCTAAAAACCTTATCCATCAAACCAGTATATTACATTAACCAGGCTATTATATATTACAAGCTTCAATAAAAAGAGGATTTTATAAAACTTACTAATATCCAGCTATCATGTTAATGCAACAGATAGCGTAAGAAGGGAATGAATAAGAATGACCTCAATAGGGTGACTGTTGTCCAATGCATCCAGTTCTAGCGCTCTGGTATAGTCTGCTGACACAAACTGCGTCCAAATATCATACTCGGGGAAACAGTGATCCACGCAGAGATACTCGATCCAGGATGCAAAGCCTTCATTCAGCCAGAGGTGGGTCCACCATTCCTGCAACCAGATACCAATTGACAGTAATCAGCGTGTAACACTGTAAAGCATACAATAAAATTTTCTGAAGAAACGTAAAATGTCAGAAAAGGTACAAGGTGGACTTCTGTTTAAAAGAATTAAACTTACAAATGTGCATATTAAATTGTGTGTGTGTGTGTGGTGTGCTTAACAGACAATCATAACATCTGCTGAAATTTTAACCAGGGAAAACAGCTGATGGATTTTTTTTTTATATGGACTATAAGTATCTTATGAATGTGTTTTCCAGTGTACAACACAAACAAAAAAGTATAACTACTACAAGCCTGCAAAGACCACCAGATATGACCAAAGCTGTCATCTATAAATGAAATATTGTCTAAGTAATAAAATAAGTGAACAGATGATCAGCACATGATTGTAAGAAGAACTAGTGAAGGTTATACAAACCAATATACCGGATGGTACAAATGAGGCTCTGATGTTATCCTCATATTGTATGGTAATCAAATGATCATTTAGCAGCTAGTTACTGAATAGCTATCCATCAATGTTCAATTTAATCCTTCACATTATTGAAACCACTTTAGTTCTTACCATTGCTACCCATGCAAAAAGCATGTTTAAACTCAAATTACTGTAAAGAAATGTACATTGATAAATTTCAATAATCACAGATATTGACCTATATGCTGTTAGCATGACAGCAACGTATTCCCCAGACTGCCACATCAGCCCCTCCCACCATCTAATCCCTACACCTCTAGCCACCCTACACTAGACATGAACGGTATCTAATTTTTCAAACCATCATACTGTCCATACATTATACCACAGTACACAGTATTTAGATGGTATTTTCAAAAGCAACACTATTCCAATATCTATTCTGGTATCATGCCCACAATAAATTTTCCCAACTATAAATACTGCCCCAGTCTACCCTACACACTCTCCCAAACGCAATAAAAATCTTTATTGAAAACCTAACTTTGTGAGACTTGTCTCAGAGCAATCAGGTTCATCAGAAATGCGCCTGTTTTTTCATGGACCAGCACTGACTGATGTACAGTCTTATAATGTTTCTGCAAAGGATGAAAAAGATCTGTCAAATATAAGGTCAGGAAATTTAGCTTGTTATGTATGGCATACTTTAATTTTAAGGTTATAACATGTTTTTTCTTTGCATTAATGCATGCGGTATTTTTGATACTCAAATGAGAGAACAATTTTTATTAAAACTGATCATTTTACTGTAATCAATACAAGAGTTTAGGTTATGATGTTGCACAGAATCAGACTTCAGTTAAAACCAGAACATTTAGTTAGGATCTCACGGGGAAGCTGATGTTACCTGGTTTTATTTTGTTTTTAAAAAACTGGCAGCTGGAGGCATACACGGGATAAAAATGTCATAAAATGCAGAATTTATTTTACTGAAGGCCTTAAAATGTTATTAACTGTGCTTTCAGTGGTTGTCCAGTTTCTATTTTTAGTGCCATTTGCCAAATTGATTAATCTAAAGTCTATAACCTCACAGTGGGAATAAAATTGTCAATCCATCTATTAAGTACCTGCAATTATTTGTACGTGTGGTGTAAGCCATTAATTACCAATGTGTGCAACTAAAAAAAATAGTTTAACATCCCTACTCATAATACAATAACATAATACAATGCCTGCTCTTGTCTTACTGCCATCTGTTCATTTCGCCATTTTTAAAAGCATTGAAATTCAGCTTGTACTTGATTGCAAGTAGTATTTGTTTCAGTTTTAGTTAACACATTAAATTACATTTCTTGTGAACTTGAAAATATTTTGAGGCAAAAAGTGTCAATGAAATACAGTAGTTTTCCTACGGCGCAACTGACATTACCTTAACTGTTTAGGTATACTAAATTTATATCATTTGTTGTTCTTATGCCATGTGTTTTTAACTGTTTTCCTCAAATAGGTAGCCAAAAATCAAACAACAAAAAATTTGATAAACTGTTTATAAATATCTTTCATCGTTTTTGCATGTAACTTACAATAAACAATGAATTTGTATGATAAGATTTTTTTGCAGCATTTTTGTCTCTTCTCTGTAACTCTTACCTTGGACTTAATGAAATGCTGGTTTACCACAGAAATAAATGGTAATCCAACTGATTAGCTACCCTAAAGGGGAACTTTCACAGTTTAGACAATGAAGTTGTATAAATCTGAATGTCTTCAAATTAATTTTAAAAATGACAGAAAATTGATATGGTACAGTAATGAGTTTGCGAGAATGACCCATATACTCCCCATTGTGTTAATTCTACATTCATTTAGGCCTTCAATGAGTAAATATTTATGATTGTAAGTTTTAATGTTAGGTGTGATTAATTGTGATCCAATTACTGTAAATTGTGTGATTAGTTAGTAATTTCTTTTTAACTGATCCACAGCCCAGATAAGCTACTTTGAGTTATTGCAGTAAGATCAAGATCAAGTGTCTGAGGCTGTCCTTTTCCATACATAACACATTTGTCCTTGGACAATCTCACCGAAATGTCAGCGATAAAATGTAGCCCCCCCCCCCACTTGACAAATTTTATCACCAACATTTCAAATTATTAATTTTCATTGCTTTTGAAAATCTTATCAAAATACTGTATACCGCAGTACAAAGGACAATCATCTTTTCTATGCCACATTGTCAGTTTAAATAGAGATTCTCTACACTTTGTAACGTTGTCCATGCCACACAACTAAAATGAAGCAAGGAACAAAATCACACTGGGGCTACAAGATGGTAGCTAAAGGTTACCACGAGCGCATCGCAGCTTCAGACCAAACTGAGAAGGGAGAGTACGTCTGTGGCACTGGGCCTCCGGAGACGACAGAAAAGTAAGCTGACTGATGGGGGGCATGAAAGAAAACCTTAGGATACACAGACGGAAACCTGAACCAGAGCTCTGCACTTATTCAAGAACACAAGGTTACAAATAGAATTTGATCAGTTTAAATACAAAAAAGACAAATTTGAAATCAGCACAGCAGAGGTAAAGTGAAATTCATACAAATGAACAAACTAAACGTTGCTATAAATATGCAATTCAAGTCCAGCAGTTCTCTTATGATAGCATATACTACAAGGACATTTAATATAATGAAATATGATTGCTGTCAGTCACACCACTTCCTGAGTCAAATCTCCAGATACACAATTTTGCTAAATTAATGATGGCAATCATCAAATGTGTACAAAAATACCTATATACAAAATGACAGTGAAATCTGTCATCTAGAATAATAAAATAAATTTTATATCCCTTCCCCACTAAATACCTTTTGAGGAGGAAAGCTTGAAAGGAAAAATGAAACAATGTCTTCCCACATAACATATGATTGTTCTTCTCCAATTATGTACAGATTCTGATATGTAAAGTCAGGCAAAGGCCTAGGCTGTACCATTTTTGGGCAGCTGAGAAGGTTCAAAGTTCTCAGAGAGAACATCCTCACCCGGAGAATCATAGTCTAGCTTGGTAATTATTCTGCCCAGGACTGCAAAGTTCTATAGAGGGTGGTACGTTCAGTTGAATAAATCAGCAAGGCTGATCTGCCTTCCCTGTAGGACATTCACCTCAGATAATGCAGGTGCAGAGCTACCAAAATCTGCAGGTACACAACCCACCCAAACTACCTCTTTACCAGGCCGAAGTCTGGAAAGTGCTTCTATCTGAGAGGCTCACAAAGAGCTACCATTAGGCCATCTGATTACTTAAAAGACAGTTATAGCTTAATACTAGCTCCTTACTCAGGCAACATGCACTTTACTCGAACTATGATACACTTATTTTTCAATATACCCTTTCTGTTCTTTAGTGTATTATGGTTTTAGCACCAGTTGACTGCTGGCACCTCTGCAGACACTTTGGTATGTGAGTAAATAACTCAAAAACCATTTGACGGATCTTTAAAGTATCTTCAAATTCTGCGGAGGCATTGAATGGGTGAGGAATTAAAACTTAAAACATACTGCCCCAAAATTGAAGCAGTGCCACATAGCCTAAAAGAAAAGGCCAGTTTTGACCCTTGATCCTGCTAAGACGAAACAGTAACTCAATTACTGTTTGATGGATCTTTTTCAAACTGTGCACAGGCATTGTATAGGGCCCTATGAAATCCATTCCATTTTTTCTCAAATTCAGTAAAAAAAATTTCCAGACTCCAGATTAATTTAGATCTTTTTCAGATTTTAAGGTTTTGCAAGCTGCTACACCAAAAAAATAAGCCTTTAAAAAAAGTGTCAGTTATCAAAGTATGACATGATGTGACCCTTTTGCCTGTATCTTCTTTTGTCTCCTTAAAGGATCAGTTTTTTTTTTGTTTAGATGATTATAAAAACTTAGTTCTGAGATATTCGTGTCATTTGTGAGTGGGTCAGTTAAAATAAAATTTAAGCATATACAGCAGGTAGAGCATCATTTTGCCTTTATTAATATTAGCAATTTGAGTAGCAGTCGGGTTGAATAAAAGCATTGGGTGAGTTTGGATTGCTCATGAATAGACACATGCATCATTGGTGCCTACACTGCAATGGAGACACAAAAAGCTGAAAGGATTGATTAGGGAAATCGCTCCAGAAAACTGAAGCAACGCCACTTAGTGGCAGCAAAGAAGGAAGAGCAAGAAAAAGTGAAAGCAGACATCTGTACTTGTGAATGTGATGTCAAAAACTATTTGATGGATCTTATTACTACTTCACAATAAATATTACATAGATGAAGATCTACACCGGGTTTCATTTTCAGACTCATTCCTCCAAAAATGAAGCAGCAGTGCTGTGTGGCAGCAAAGGAAGGAAATGGCAGCTGCAGAAGACACTTGGTCTTGTGAAGATAGTAAATTTGGTATGGCTCTTTTTCAGACTTTGCAGGCACATCTGTAGGGGTGACAAACTGGAATTGATCAAATTTTGAAACGGATGACCTCGAAACTCAAGCACTGCCACATAGTGAAAATGGGTAGTTTCAGACATTCGATCCCATTAGTGTGATGACTCAAAAAGTATTTGACAGATGGTCGGACGAAATGACAGGGCTATCCGGGAAATATAATGCTGTCATTACCGAGAGCACCAAAGCTTGTTTATTCTATATTTATTATATTTTTAATTTTAGTCTTTCATGCCTTCATTATTTTTACTATGCCGGAGTTGACCACATTTCAGGTCCCTGCAGGTTACAGTCTGACTGTACAGTATAACCCCTGAATCCCATGTTCAGGAGACAAATGTGAAGGCTGGATGCAGGCTGTGAGTGCTGTCAGAGTTTCACATGTGTGCTTCTGCACATAGCTGAATTAGTTGTTAAAGTTATAAATTAATAGTTATAAATTAGTGTCCTGTGACTACCGCCTATTTATACAGGGACGCGTGATCACGGTTGACAATACATTTCCAAATTTTATGACAATGTTTCAATTTCAATAACTATAACAAACTAAGTCAGAGTTGAATTTATGCACTACCATCCAGCTAAACTTGGGCTGGTATAGTGGCACACCGTTCAGCACTGTCGCTTCACACCTTCAGGGTTTGAGGTTCGAATCTCTGCCCTGTGTAAATGGAGTTTGCATGTTATCACTGTGTCATGCAGGCTTCCTCTAACAACCCAAGCATATGTGTTTAGGCTAAATGGCATCTCTAAACTGTTGCTAGTGTATGACTATGCAAGTGTGAGTCCTGCAATGGACTGGCAACACATCCAAAATGACCCCTCTGGTTAAAAACATCTGGGATTTCTGTGATCCTGACTAGATTCAGCACTTGGATGGGTGGTTCTGAGTAAATTGTGAAACAGCATCATTAAGAGGTCAATAGAGCTGATGACTGTTGAGATATTGGACACCATGACTGCAGTAACAACAGCAGAATCTTAAGGAGCAGGCAGTTCTATTACCCTTTTCCAGACATCTTTTAAGAGCAAAACACTGAACTCGGCAATACTAACAGAAAAGTCAATTTCAGCGCACTCCATGCTTTTAAAACGGAATATCATAAAATATCCACACAAAATTTTACCATAGTATCTACTGCACTGGCAATTTGAGGAGGGTAGAGATTAAAAAGAGATGTTCTGCATTTGGAAATCGAATGCAACAATATATTACATACATACTATGTTGAAATGTTTGCAATGCAAGCCATCTCACAATAACTTGATGCAACTTATGTCTGTCATAAGCATTAGCCTCAAAGCTGAAGAGTCTGTACCGTTAAGGCGCGCTACGTGTCACATACAGAGCAGGCAGATTTACTGAGCATGTGCAATATAGCACACTCGTCACAGTATACACCACACAAGAAACGTGTCAAACACATAATTCAGAACAAATCCAATTTTGAGCACATTCTCTGAAATACTTTGATAATCCTTTTAAAATGCCAAATTGTTTAGCATTAACACTTATTGCTCTGCATGTCTAACAAATGTGACAATACAAAACGGCACATAGAAAACATAAAAAAAAAAGTAATGGAAAAAGCCACATAAAATGTGATATGGCCCTAAAGGTTAAGAGGACTGAGGCAGCTACATTACTAGCTGAAAGTTTTATTCCCCAGTTTTAAAAGAAACAGGCTTTGGCTCTTCCCTCCTGCATTAGCTAATTAGAATCCTGAATTACCTTTAAAAGATGTAGTAAAGTGGTTTGATCAGAATACTTCATTAAACACTGAAGCAACGCAGAAGTTCTCACCCCTACAATTCATGTCATTGTATTTGCACCGGGTGAAACAATAATGAGTGACTAAGCATGTTTATCAGTGAAATACACCAAGCGATTAAATAGAATGTGCACTGTGTCTCTGGGGGTGTCTCTCCTTCTGGAAGGATGAGGCCATTACCATAGTGACCAGGTTGCCAAACCACTGATGTGCCAACTCATGTCCCACCACCAGCGCCACCCACTGTCGGGAGGATGAACATGAGTTCTTGTGGTCGATGAGCAGCGCAGTCTCCCTAAAGGGGGGTGGGGGGACCAACACACAGACCATCTTGTCAGCAGTGCTTATACAGCAAGGCACATTTATGAACAAAATAGGCAACACTTCCGTTAAGCTTCCTCAGGTCAAGCCTGGCACTACATCTGAAAGGCAAGTCTACACCAAGCTGCGCACACTGGCTCTCCCTTACCGCTAGTAAGGGCTGTACGATATCACATCGCGATTATATGGTACATGTGTAATAATCACCAGGGCTTTGGATAACAGGCATAAACATTTATGCAGAGACCGGCTTTTTGGTGCTATACGGATGTTTACTTATACCCACAATTTGATAAGCAGATTAGAAGTACGCCTAAAATATTAAATGAAAAGTGTATTATGATGCCTAAAAGTTAGATCTATATAAATCCTTATGTTTAATACGTCAGACTTTAACCTGCAGAAAGTACCGTCACACCACCAATGTCTTTTTACCTTGTTTATCCACAATATCTCCTCTTTCTAAAGATGTTACAGCTGCTACCTCGTGTATCACAAGCTGTAGTGAGTACGCAAAACAGCTCAAGTGAGCGACTCCTAAATCATCCGTTACTTTTTTCATATTACTTGCGTTGTCTCACACAATTGTGTGGGCTTTAACGGGATTTTCCACTAAACACTCTTCCCACCTCTCCAAACTTTTTTTTACAAAAATTGCGAATCGCTGTGATAATTGTTGTTTCAAGTTTAAAATACTTCCAGATGGTACACGTGTCTGTCAGTTTGCTCTGCAAGCATGCAAGTCGCACTTGCTATCGTTGCCCTCTTATCTGATGTTTTTAACGCATCTATTGCAAAGGGTATGCACCTGATCACACCCACTGAGCAGCAAAAAACCGAGGGTTAGCGTTCAACTTGAATGCCATCAAAACACATCTAAAATGGGAAAGAGCTGTCCTGCAACTGATTGTACACATCGATTTAACAAGAAATAGGAGCTTTTTACAGACTGTCTAAAATTAAATAAGTAAGTTTCAAACGTGGATTGGTCACATATGGCCGAAACCTGATCCGTCTAAATACGTATGGACTGGTGCAGATACCTCTACACATCTCATTACTACTAATCTGCTTATCACATTATGAATGTAAGTAAATGTCCGTATGGTACCGAAAAGCCAGCATCTGGGCAAATGTTTAAGTCTGTCATCTAAAGCCCTGAGGATTGTCATGCATTAGCTACATATCCGAGATTATATTGTGATGTGATATCGTGCAGCCCTACCGTCAGCCCTACCCGCAGATTCTTGTAATGCACTAGAAAGCATCCTTCACAAAGTAGGCAATTATACCATTATCAACCAGTAAAGCTTACAGGTCTCAAACTGGACAAACAGAAAAATGAGTTAATCCTAACAAACTGTGGAGAAAAATTCAGAGCTACTCATTTTCTCAACTTCCCATTAATGTTTTATCACCATTTATTCATTTTCTATTTATTTAATATTCTTCTTCAGGATGTTTCTATACCTTTTCAGGTTAACACTGCATATACTTTCATGCAATTCTTATAATTCTATTATCAATCACTTAATATCAATTTTAAAAGCTTTAATGTCATCAAATATAGGTTTACCTGTAGGTGACAAGACCCCAGTTTTCCATGGCACCTAAAGATAAGCAATATAACATATCAGAACAGAAACACACACACACACACACACACAGAATGGTAAGATTCGCTGATTCGCGTTGGTGCACACTGGCATAAAAGTTCAAGGCACGACTACCCCGATTAAAAAAATCTGCACTGGAAATAATCTGGGATGGACTCGGGATACATTGTTTCTAACATCTTTGCATTGGTAAAATCCGATTAATAAATATTGAATAGTGTTAAATCATTTTACTTTATTAATTTCAAATTATTTAGCTCACAACTGGTATTATTAATGTTTTTGGGTGGTTAGTATGCTTCCAGAGCACAGGAGAGCATGTCTTTTATCATGAACCTGCTTGTGTTTGTGTCGGTTGCGTGCAAAAGCAATCTTTCTTTTGTCCATTTGAGGGAATAAAACTGAGCCATCCGTACGTTTATATGTTTAAGCATGTTTGGTAATGAGCTGGAGGGCAGTTCATCTGATTCATTTAAAAGACTTTGATTAAATGTAACACATTAAGCAGTTTTCAAAATGATATACAGTTAAGCCCAAAATTATTCATACCCATGCCAAATATTGATTTACAGTGAATTTTGACCAATAGGTTTCTTCTGGCTGGAAATGGCATAAGCATCTGACAAAAGACAGTCAGACATTGTGCTAGAGATACAAATGATACATTTTTGATGTCTGGCTTGTGATGTTGGTAGCAGAATTGCTCAAAATTTGTCAGGTTGGCCTTCGTGGTGATCCTTGGATTCTTCTTGGCCTCTTGCACTACCATTCTTGCCAGCAGGGGACACCATTGGCTTCCTACCACACAGATTTTTCACAGTGTAGAACTCCTTGTACTTTTCGACTATGCTTTGCACTGTGGCCATGCAT
>JAAGVU020000041.1:16116008-16132232 GCA_011763525.2 Mormyrus iriodes | reverse complement strand
CATAAGGATTTGACCGGTGTTACCTCATATTTATACCCCAGTGAAAGAGGAAATGGTCATGGACAACAATAAGGTTCTTAGACTCTAAAAGCAATATCAAGAAACATTTTTTTTCCCCTAAAGACGCAATTTCCTTTGGTTTTATTTATAGTATTCTTCCGAATACTATAAATACTATATAGCGCTATTTTGATTTTTACATATTAGTAATAAAATGTTTTAGCTGAGGAAGGTATCAATACCATGGTGAAGCCAGTTACACTGATTTTACTAACACAAGTTAAGATATAGTCCCCTCGACTCACCTTCACCTCCTTCTGGTGAAAAAGAAGCTGTAATGATGTCGATGTCAGCACAGTTCATAACAATCTGGTTTGTAGCCTGTATCACCTAGAAAGATAATTTTGAAAAAGGGTCAAAATGTTAAATTACCTCCAAATAAATACAGAACATATTTAATACAGTTTCCATAGGATTTTTAGTGACGTCAAATTCATCCTAAAGCTGATAGATAAAAAAAAAAGACATGGTAGTGAGAGATAAATAATGTGAACTGGATGGTTAGCCCAGTCCCTGTAACCCTCATCAATGTTTGCTTATAGGAAATTATAGGAAAAGGGAGTGGTGTGTGATCATGATTCTGCATCTTGATTATGTGGATTTCATTGCTGATTGTAAGTTCAGGAGACCTAGCAAGGTAAAATTTAGGTGAAAAAAGATGGTAGGAGTTGTGGGATTTAAAAAAATTAAAAAGAATGATGTTAAATAGATAATTATATTATATACATTGCATTTGGCGTGAGGCAGGAACCAATTTGTTTAAAGTTGCATGTTTCTGGACAGTGGAAGGAAACCAAAGACCGTAAAAAGCCACGCCCACACGGGATAAACACGCAAACTTCACTCGCACAAAAAGCGCTCCCCACTGCACCACTGTGCCGCCCTAACAGGCCTGCGCAATGTGCGATGTTAATATTAATATGGCATTTCATGCACATTCAGGTGTGACATTGCAAGGGTCACAATAGTCTGCTGGGCTCAAACCATAAAGACTCTGCTTTAAACATCTTTGGCCAGTAAAAGGAAAGAAAATTTAGCAAGCTTTGCAATTCTAACCATGGTTCCCTTTTATAATTATCTAGTATGTGTCAAAAAAACAAGTGTAAAGTTTACCACTATTGCTTGAGCTCTGCATGCGCTCTCTGGACAATCAAAATCATTCTCGTCCTTACTATATGTGATTCACGACCGTGTGGCGCATTGGTGAGAAATGAAACAGAACGAACAAAGAGGAGAAAAACGAACTAGAACTGGTGACATAAAAGACATTCGCCTTCCACTGTATGGAAATATTTTGTATTTGATAGAGGCAATATTGAGTAAATGCAAGTGATTGTCAGAACTGCTTTGTTTCTCTTGGCACAACTAATGACAATATCACCAACTTATTTGGCAGACACTGTTGATAAGTTCTATTTGACTATATAGTAAGTTTTCAACTTTTTAAATATCGCAAAAACTTAAAATATCGTTCGACCTTACTAAAAACACACAATGTGTTCACAAAATTATATGGTTAACATGTGGCGTATTATGTGCACGTTACTGGCTAAGCGACAGAGTTAACATTTGTTTTAGCAGTAATTATTTTGAGAGGAATCTTAGGAAGTAAATTAAGCCAAATGATTTAAAGTCAAAGTGATGACAATGACAGGCTAGGCTACTAAATGGCACATATCTCAGGCTAACCTCGCATTGGGCGAGTCCGTAAAACCCGGTAATCTTATTCAAGATGTATTTGCATTGCATTCAACCTGTGGTGATGTTTAAGTTATGCTTTGCAATACTGACGGACTACTGCAATTTCATTCACTTTTAATGTGAAGTGCTTCCACACAGCTAATGGTTTTCACTCTTTATTTTCACCTTCATCCGCTATGCACCGTCTCCCTTCCACCATATTGGCGAGAAATCAAGAAGGAATATTTTAATCAACACTTTTTAGTAACTGAATAATCAATTTTAAATCACATAATCGTGACAGCTCTAATAAATATACATTTACACATATGCACATATATATTACGTATTTTTTTTAATGTATCATGTTTCATGTTTTAAAAACAAACTGACTTCCATATTTCTACCCATTGTCTGGTTTGTTAGTTATGTTGATTTTTAATGCCATGCCAGTGAGAGTACATGGATACTAAAACAGATTCAACAACTAAAAAGGTAAAGACATAAATACATATAAAACGTTACAGTTAAAACAATCTAAAAAAATGTATATAAAAAGCCTCAAAAAACTTGACTTTACTAAAAACCTCAGTAACACGTTTCTTGAACAGGCACAAACACTAATAACTCGTACTACTGAAGTACAATTCATGATCAAATATTGTTGCTACTTGAGATAAAAGATGTGTCACGATTCATAAATGATGAACAAACTTGACATCAGTATTTCATGTGTTATTCAGTATTGGTTCCTTCAGTAGTTGTTTCTGCAGTTCATACAGTAGTTC
This sequence comes from Mormyrus iriodes, assembly GCA_011763525.2. Lineage (NCBI taxonomy): Eukaryota > Metazoa > Chordata > Actinopteri > Osteoglossiformes > Mormyridae > Mormyrus > Mormyrus iriodes. The sequence goes on along the minus strand of JAAGVU020000041.1, from coordinate 16,129,704 downwards.
ACAGAACAAGAGATCAGTATGTAACTGAGACTTAGGTTCAGGTCAATTAACACATAATACATGGCATATAATACTTTGTTATGTGTGCCCTGTCAAAGTGTTACCAAAACCTCTTTTTAAAAGTCCGTAAAATGGTAACCATGCCTAAGGGTGTTAAAAGCAGGACAATATGATAAGTGTTGCCAAATCAGTCAAAATGCAAAGATATCACTATGCAACCAACTTGAATTTTGAGACTATCAGTTTTAGTTTGTCATCCATGCAATGTGGCCACAAAGTTTGAAAAAGATCCTTTAAGTACTTTTTCAGTTCTCAAATCAAGCGTTAAAACTGCCCTTTTCCTTACTATAACTATGGGGTGCTGCTTCAGTGTTGGTATGATGACTCAAAATTCAATCAGTTTAAAACGAACAAGAGAATGTGTCTGCAAAGTTTGAAAAATGTGTGTCAAATATTTTGAGTTATCGCGTTAATGCAGGGGCAGGCAATCTTATCCAAAAAGGGTCATAGGGTTTGCGGGTTTTCGCTGCAAGTCACTAATTAGCTTACTAATTAATTAGAGGACTGATTGGCTGAAGAGTCCGCACACCTGACCTACAGGTAGGGCTGGGCGATGTGACCTCAAATCAATATCACGATTAAATGAACACAATTACGATTAATGGACGATTATTTTGTTTTTGTTGGGTTTTTTTGCACTTGTATTTCATTGACAAGGTTTGTACTGTAAATATGCTCAATTATTAAAGCTGGGATATTATTCCTAATGAAAGACTGACTCTTTAAGACTTTATAATTGAAGGAAACACAGATGAACCACTTAGGGTTATTCATTGAATATTCTGAATAACTGAAATAAAAGAACAAATCTCTTGAAATGAAAAGACCTTACGAAAAAGGTCACGTTTTAGTTTTAATGTAAAAAGAAAGTTCCCTAAAAAAGTGGAAAATGGTTTATTTGCAAGAAATGCAAACTGTCTATAGTGATCACGTCTGTCTGGGTGAAATTAGTCACTATAAGCAGATGATCATTATTGTTTTTCTTTTTGTCTCATGCAGATTACCATTTAATTGACACTTGTATATTTATTACACGAATACTAGGTAATAAAACAGACAGCGTCGCTATGTACTGAATTTTATTGACTCTTTCAAAATACAGTACTGTACAAATTAAATTATTGAACTGTGTAGAATTCAAATACAACAATACAGTACAGTACTGTACATAAAATATATCTAATTGTAGTTTTACTACTGCATCTTGCAGGCTTGTTTTTGGCAGTTTATCATAAGCTTCAATGAGTGTCTAATCATTGAGAGGAAATGACTTTTTCCTGTTGTTTTCTATGCACGCAGCACTAGCCTCAGGTAGCTAGCCAGAAGCAGACGGGTTACCACAAAGCAAAGTAGGCGAGCAAAAAAAGAATTACTGTAGTTTTATAATCTTTCCATATGATATGTATAAGACGACCCAAAATGAACACTGTAAGCAGACTACTTGATTACTATAAGCAAATTATTTAAATAGTATTTGTACAGGAATCATTGTCCCAAGCGTTTTGGTCCATACAAGTGGTTGATCACTATAAGCGGTTTCCACTGTATTTTAAATACTGGTAGCGTTGAGACCGATTGGTGGTATTACCTTTGGTAGCTGAACTTTTTTTCAGTGTTTACATTTGACCTTTTTTTGTTCGGTGTTATCTTCACTAAAGCCATAATTTGTCCATGGCATTTTTCTTTGGTAAAAGCTGCTGGAGCCACTCAGTCAGTTCAGTGTTTGAGTTCCATGTTGCTTCCATTTCGCAGACTGGATGGGGCAGAGTCACGTGTCAACACACACGGGACAGTACATTAACATACACTGGGGAAAGGATTAACAGATTTTTTAAGTATTAACAGAATTTAAAAAAAAATAAAATCAGGTAATGCATCAGGTAAAATTGCTGTAGTTAGTTCATATGCTCTTCCTACCGCAAAGGGTATGCACACTTGCTTTTTACAGACTGCCGAAAACTAAAGTATCAGACATGGAATGGTCACATACGGCCGATACCCAATCCGTCTAATAGTTATGGATCCCGAATATTGGATCAGTGCACTCTAAGGAGAACTAGCCCAAAGTTAATTTCAGTAATGAAGTGAAATTTAATTGCTTCAGATGGGAAACATTTTTTGTGGTGTTGAATTGAGGAAAGACTCCACCAAAAGTGTGTCAAGAATTCAAGAAAGTTGGGAGGGGTAAGTGTCATAGTGTTGGTCAATTAATATAAACGATTCATTTTCCTTCAGAAAATCAACTTGACCGTTTAAGTTATTTTGACAACAATAAACAGTATGCCATTGCAGCGCTTTAGATTCTGTATACCAGCATTTCGGCACTATATGCGCATTATTTTGGCCCATAATTCGACAACCAGATTAGTAGTATGCCTAAAAATAATGACATGCGTACTGTGATGCCCAAAAGTTAGCAATATATACATATATAAATGTGGTGTATCTTCATGCTTAATAAATAAGGTTATTGGAGCATGCCATCTGACAAGTAATAAGCACTGAAGTTGCGAAGAAGGAAGGGACAGATCAGCAGCCACATCATCTTTAAAAGGGGGGATACTGTGGTTAAGCAAGGTAAAAAGATTATGATTGTGTGGCAGTACCTTTTGCAGATCCAAGTCCAACGCGTTATTTTTGGAAAATATCGTTTTAACTTTTATTTTAATTCATGAATGAATTTCTTTTTAGTGTGCGTTTTCATTTCAGTTTTAGGTTACGATAACAACACAGGTCCCAACAAGTCCAGCGTGCACAAACCGGCACCATCAATCAATGCAGAATAAGTCCAGATTTTAGCCAGAACATTTTCACAAACATTCAATAAAGATTCTAATGTAGCAGGCAGACAACTCTATGGCTTTAATAATGAGTGTATTTAGCAGCTACAAGGACAAAAGATACTAGAAAGCTCTCTGTTCTAATGCTAATTTAATAAACAAGAAGAGACAGCACTTAGGGTAGTTTTGCCCACTCTGGTGGTCCATCGTGCGGAATAGCTCCTGTGCATTGCCTCTTCAGGCGCTCCTGCATAGCGCTAGTGCCACTATGGTATGCAATTTCACTTTGCACAGTGTAAAACCATCTTTTTGTTTTGTTACAATTTGAAGTACTACTATAATTACATAGAGGTATTAAAGGAACATATTTGTTATAATGAACTGAAGCATTTTAGAAATCATAAAAGCAATTTTAATAATATTAAAAAAAAGTTGCGTCAATTTAAAATATAGATGCCCAAGCATTTTCAGCATCAATGTCATCGGGTACATCAACTAATCGCGGCAGCCCTAATCAGAACCTCCTTCAGTAACATGTGGTTCCTTCCCTATGAGCATCACCCATGCCTTATTTCCACCAACACAGAGCCAGTGCTGGGCTCGTTTCGTTTCCATCGGTTTCAAAAAAAAGAATGGAACAGATACATTACGAAGACAGAAGTGAAAGTAAAGGTTAATCTGTATTTCGTTTTATGGATCTATTTTGATCCGTTTTAAGTTTTCATAAGTTTGAGTATGATTCTTTGCGCTCTGTCTCTATTGCATTATTCCACTAATAAGCTGGCAAGTTGGTTCACTACTGGCACTGGCAATATTAGACTAAACTATGTCAGTTATGGATTGAATTTTCCGGGTATGCAGAAGGTTTGGACATGATAGCCCTTCATACTTTCGCTGACGTTACAGTGCCAAATTCTGAGACCAGCTTTTCTGTGGTGCCATGCTAGAGCTGTTTTTTCTGGCCCAGGGTCAGTTTTTTGCGGTGGAAACACGTGGAACTTGTTCCGGATTGGGAAAAAGTCTGGCACCAGCACAGCATTGGTAGAAACGAAGCACCAATCAGTCATTTTTATACAAGACGATGCCCCTTAACACTGTAAAACAGGTGAACCAATTCCTCACAGCCGAGAACATCAAGATTTAACATAATGTAGCAATTAAGTGGTACCAAAGTATTATAAACATTTGAATAAGATTCAGGAAAAAACCCCAATGTTCAAAAACAAAAAAAAGTTATTTTGAAATTTCCAACCTCGAAGTGCAACAATATGCAGTTAATAACAATGACAAAAGCGAATACATAGCTTGTGTGCATATAAAACAGTCCAACCCAGCCCAAACAAGTTCCAGACATTGTTACTGACAGGCTGATTATTTTTATGGCTACATTGTATACCATTGTACAACTCAGTGAAGTTCCAACAAAAATACTTACAGCTAACAGTCGTCATAAAAAAAGAGGACAAACATGAAAAGGGACCATCTTTCCAACGAGTCCAAAGATGTATCATAGCACTCTATGTCAAAATGGACTGGAGAAAATTATCACCATGAAATTCCCTCAGCTTCATTTTGCACCATATTGATAATGTGGGATTACAATAAACAAGCCAGAGCTTTCTGTGTTCACTGTCAAGCAGTCAGTGAAAGGCTGTAAATGAAACAAAATGACTGTTACAGTTTCAGGAATACATGAATGCAGTGTACAGTAGGGCTGGGAATCCACCCGGACCTCATAATTCGATCTCATTTTGATTTACAAGTGCCCAACTCAATTCAATTTTAATTTAATTTTGCTAAAAAGTCATCTTTGACGATTTACGACGCCGACAGCCAATTCATCTTATAGACTGATGTCAGACATTGACCAATATCGATGTTAAAGAATACATTTAACCAAACAAACAAAATATGGCAATTTTTTATTCCACAAAGAACCCAACCGTACTAGACCCGTAACGGTAACTTGTGGTTTGCCATTGCAAAGTACACAAGCTGAATCTGAGGCATACCCGAACCATAATTATGCTGACATGGCCCTGCTTACTAGCAAGGCTGAAAGCGTGTCCAAACCGAGCTGGCTATGTCACTACAATCTGATTGGTCAAAATGAACAGAGATACCAGTGTTCTGCGCATGAATTATCTGAAGGAAAAGGTGTATATTCTATATTATTCATTATTAGTAGTACTGCACATCGAAATGCATTCCCGAAAACTCGGAACTTAATTTCCAACCTCCTACTTAAAAACATACCATAGAACAGCTGAATGGAATGAATTAGTGATGCAAATTTACGCAAACGAATGCTAATTCCCCTAGCATAAATATAAATTTATATTTATTATACAAATTTATGATCAATTATATATGATAAATGCTCTGGTAATAAACATACAGTACATTTGCTTTCAGCAGATACCTTACTCAAAATTATTACATTTCTGGACACTGCTAGAAACAAAACACTCACAGAACACTTTATTTTTTAGACGCTGGAAGATTTTTAACCAAAAAAAAAAAAAAAAAAACTTCAGATGTAAGGCAAAGTCCCTGTGCAGTAATAATATCTCCTGCGCTGGAAAAACCCTTTTAGCAGGCATACTAGATCCAGAGATGCAAAGGTAGTGGGGAATCATATTAATGCTTTCCTTGAATCCGCTAGCTACTTTTGTTTTCAGTTTGACCAAAGATGGTAGAAAAGGTATTCATATATAAAGTTTGATCAGTTCTCCTAACTTCTGCTACTTTTTCCCTGGCTAATTTCAATTCAATTAAAAAAAAAACTATTTGTCCCCGAGGGGAAAATTAAAAGCACACAGAGCAGTTTACATGGAAGACACAATGATGTAAAGTGCAACAGTATTACAGCAGAAAATCGCAGTCTATCAGATTGTAAATATAAAAGATATAAATAGAATAAATAGGGTGAATGTTTGAATTGGATGAGAATTCACCCGATGAATGACTGAGGCGCATTTGTAACACTGAATGGACCATTGGCATTCAGTTTTCACATGCACTTAATCGCATACCCTGTGGTCTGCACGCCCAACTGTCAGTGATGAAAATTACGTCACTACAGCTGTGCGCATGGTGACACAGCTGCAATAAGTATGAACCAGTATGAGATTTGTTATATTGCCACAATACTTAATCCCTGTATTGCACACATTGCAGATGACTTTGCATTTTGTCCAGCTCCTCTTTATCATTTAAGTTTTTAAACCCGAAATACTCCCAAACATCCGCTTCTAGGCTTGAAGATGCTGCGTTCAGAGAACCACCTTCACCACAGCTTTTTAAGCATCATTGCAGAGCTCCAGACCGTGACCATTGAGTGGCATTTTGTGACAGAAATGTTTGAGAACTACTTATTAACGGTTTAAACTAAAGCCTAGTTCATACTTCACTTTTCCACGTGCCATTCGGGCAGGGGACGGTCTTTCGCGTGGCAGTGTGTGTTCCTACCATATTTGGCTGCGGATGGTCACGGTCGCTGCATGCATACAGCAGTGATATTCCATCAGACCAGGATAGGGCAGATGTATTTTATCAAACACAAATACAACCAGCGTAGTGAAACGGGTGAATTTTTATGAACAGTTTTAAAGTTATTATTCAAGGCTTGGGTGGTATAATGGTAAAAAGGCATACCACAGTATTTTGAAAATCTTACAACAAAACAAGACGAGACCCCAACCCCCCACCTGCTTGATGAATTGTATCGGCATGACTTCAAAATGCCGGAATAGTGCTGCTTTTTAACATACCATATACCTTGGTATAACAGCAACAACTATTCTTTCTCCACTCTCTGTCATTGACCACTGATCTGTAAAACTCCATGCTGCCACCTACTGGAAATACCTAAATCAAGTATCTTGCACATGGATGGTGGATGTGCATGCAGAAAAGTGAGGTATGAATTGGAAATATGATTTAAGGGTGTAACAAATCATAGATTCAAATCAATTTATATATATAAAATCGACTGTTAAGGCCACGATACTATTTAAGTCATCTCAAGTAACGAATAACAATTCATATCATTAAACCATGATGATATGCCAAAAGATTTTTTTGAATCAGTGGAAAAAGATATCCCATACGAAGCAATCTAGAGTAAGCCATAAATATCAATAAATTGTCTTGTACTTTAACAAAAAAAAAAAGACTTTTTTTTGGTCAGTTTTTTCAACATATTCTGCTGTTAATGTAAATGAAAAATGAAACATAAGTTTTTTAATTAAAATAAAACTAAAATCAGCTTTTATTTCACTTCATTGAAAATATTGATCATGTATTAATGAACTGAATTGTATCATTTCAAATATCGCCTGATATCAAATGACTACGCTGCAAAATTGTATCATAGCAAAGCTTATAATTTACACGTCTATTTTGAGCTCAGTGGTCCTCACAATATAACAACTGCCTGTGCATGACATGCCAGTTCATATTAAGATTACACATCATGCAAGCCCACTATTGAGGGCAGCACAGTATCACAGTAACGGTATCGTTGTTGCTGCACACCACCACTTTGTGTGTGCGGAGCTTGCACGTGCACCCTGCATAAGCGTGATTTTTCAGCAGAGCCTCCGGTCTACTTCCACTGTCCAAAAATATGCAACCTTAGGAAACTGGAGTGCAATTGACTGTGTTGGAGTGTTAGGGCTGAAAGATATATCGCGATTATTTGAGATATTTATGCATAAGATGGTGCCATTTATAAAACAAAAGAGATGACGACATAAATGACAACTGAATAGAGCCTGTTACTATCTACCAAAAAGTGTGTTAAATAGGTTGGTGGTGTTGCCGCGAATTTTGTCAACAGACACAAATCAGTGCCGACAAATAAGATATTATTACAGGGCTTTATATGACAGGCGTAAAAATTCATCCACATACCAGCTTTTTGGTACTTTATGGGCATTTATGTATGGCCACAACTGTATAAGCAGATTAGTAGCACGCCCAAAATATTAATGAGCGATGCATTGTGACACCTAAAAGTTAATTTGTATAAATTTGGCATATCCTTATGTTTAATAAATGTGTCAAACTTTAAACTGCAAAAAGGACTGCCACACCACCAACTTTTTTTTTAATCTTATGTACAATATCTGATTTTAAAGGGTGTTGTGGTTGCTGCGCTGTCCCCTTCTCCATTACTTAATGGTTCAATGATATACCAAAACAGTAGCATGTGGTGGATTTATACAGATTATTGCACACGTGGACATACCGCGATTATATTACAATGTGATATCGTGCAGGTTTACTGAGTGTGCACAATTCAAAGCTTGGTTGGTTCCTGCCTTATGATAATTGCAATGTTTCTACATACAGTACATATAACTGATTACTCAATGAATCGTCAGATTATTATTCACATAATGACAGTGATAGCTCTATTTACTTCATTCTAGTTGGGATAAGAACATTACACAGTATAGGTGAGACAGAAAATGATGCTATCTATATGAAAAGATGACTCGATCTAACCCCTTGTCCTATGCAGGGTTATGGGGGTTCGGAGCCTATCCAGGATGCTATGGGCACAAGGCAGGAAAAAACCCAGGACAGGGTGCCAACCCATCACAGGAGACACACACATCATTCATGCACACATGCACACCTATGAGCAATGTGGAATCTCCAATTAACCTTAGCATGTTTTTGTGGGGAGAAACTGGAGCACCCAGAGGAAACCCCATGACAGGTGTAAAAGGCAGCAGCACTAACTAATACACCACTGTGCTACATCAAATAAAAGGACTGATACAAGTAAAAATCACAGATAATACTTTCAAAGCCAAACAAAAAAGGCAACAATTAAAAAGATCGACCTTGGGAACTTGAGAATAAATACTGAATTGTCAAAACTAGAATCATGACTAATCATAAAATCGGTATTTTTTGCCACCTTGAGTGTTCTGGAAAACATTTATAGTAAAATGTGCTTAAAACAAGTAGAATTTAATGTTAATCTGGGGGGTTTGGCAAGTAAACTTCAGAGCAAAGTTTTAGAGTAATCAAATACATAATGATGGGTTTTCATATTTCAGGTGCAGTGGCTGGAATTTGCTTTTTATTTTCCGGATGAACGCCATTAAAACTTCCTCAAAACTGAATTAAATTTCGCAACTACATTACGTTACGTTTGTGAATTGTGAAATGGTCCGCCCTAAGTTCAGCCTCACCAGGAACTGATTGCAGGGATAAGCAGATGTCGTCAAATCGCGGCCTCCGTATAATTCATGAGTTTAAAATTATTGGCTTGAAGCCTATCAGTGGATGGTTAAACAGTAGCATCTTGGTATACAGAGGATGTGCTTTGATTCATCTCAGTATCGAAGCAGACGTATACAGTCAACTGATGACGGGGCTTCGTCTGAGTACACTGGGGTATTTCTGCTGGTGAGGCAAAATGTGCAAGCGCATCCACTCTAAAACTTCGTTAGAGAACTGTACAAAGTAAAACATGAAAAAACTTCAGATATGCAGTGACAAAAGCGAAATACAAAAAATTCTGAAATATTAACTACAATTTTTCACAGTCAAACGAACTGCCAATTTATTAAAATAGAGTTAAAAGAATATTACTTCATATACCTATAAAGATTCATGAAAAATAACGCCAAAACAAATCACTTATTTCCTTAAATAGCTGAACACATCACTTAAATAAAGTGACTTTTGGGTATTTCGACACAAAACAACGAATCAAGATACATTACGAATTTAAGTTAAAAACAAGCCGCACAAGCAGCGAAAACGTTAAGGCGAAAGTTTTCGGGCAAATATTTACCTCGGATGTTAAAAGATAGCAAACTAGCTGGTTATACGGGTAGTTTAACCGTCCCTGACGGAGGCGGCTCCAAGCTGACAGCGTCCGTGTTGGTTTACACAGTGTCTTCAAATTTCACAATACAGCTAATTTAAATGAGAAGCTAACTAGATCATATCATCGATACTAGTAATAGTTAGCTTGTCGGTAAATTAACTAGCGTCAGCAAGCCGCCCATGCGAGTACTGTAAATTACATAAGGTGTTCCCCGCTGTGGCGTCTGATCGCTAACCGTAGAGGTGTAAAAGCTCAGTATTTCGCGCTCTCCCTGTACCTCAACCTCGGCCTCCAGCTTGCCCTCGAAGGTGAAGTCGACGAGATCGGGCTTCAGGCAGAGGCCGTAGTTTACGGGTGAGACGTCGGCTGGCAGCCGCACGAAGGGCCTCCTCTCGGGCATGGTGTCTGGATTCCTGCCTTGTAGCGCTTGCGGAGACGGTGCCCTGTGTACCGCTCACAGTCTGATTATTTATTAGCCGTCTTCTCAAATTGCACTAGATGGACTGCGAGAACCAAACTAGGCTCAGGCTGACGGTGTCGTGGATAAACGGTAGTAGGAAACGACAGTCCAAAGCTAAAAGCATTAAGCTAACTAAATATCCTAAATAACTCGATAACTAGCCTCCCGACCAGCATAGCATTAGAACGCAGGGGCGGGGGAAACAATCCTGCGTAAACACGTACGTGCTTACGCGCGTTACACCAATACTTCCTCGTTCTTTTTCGTGAGAATCCACGGCCCTGTCCTATATTCTCCTTGTCGCTGCCCGATTTGACAGCGCACACGTCTGCGCGTACACATGCGTACACCACTTCACTTTACGACGCTGCCCCATTTGCAGCACGTACGTGCATTATTTTTCACGACATCGCGTCATGTTTCACGTAATTTTTTTGGAGGGTTGGGATGTCACTAGTTTGTAACTGTATTAGGAATTGCTATTCCTGTAAATGAGTAATTGTAGATGTGTAAAGACATTGTTTGTACTAAAAAAAGAAATAAAAGTTTAGCAACAAGGTTAAAGGAAGGAATTATTAGCCCAACTCAATCAGGCTCCATAAAGGGTTGATCAATCCAAAATAACATTTGATTAGTTCGGGACCTTATAGATTATGTCTCTCTTATAGATGATGATGATTTGGTGATGTTTTTGGATCCTCATAAGGCTTTTGATTCGTTAGAACATGCATTTATTCTTAATACATTCAGGTGCTTTGGTTTTGGAGAAAATGTATTAAGTATTATTAATACGTATATCAACAGCTGTGTCATGCTAGCTGGAGGTCTCCAAGATCGGATGTAAGGAGAGGGATTAGACAAGGATGTAGTTTTTCCCACTTTTGTTTATTATACTCGTTGGTTTATTGGCCATTTCAGTAAACAATTCAATTTTTAAAGGATTGAATATTTTGAGTCAAACAGTGATTATTAGCCAGTTAGCTGACGATACAACTTTTGGTTTAAAAATAAAGAACAGATCCTACAGGCTATAGAGATAACAGAAGGATTCTCAAAAGCCTCTGGTTTATGTTTAAATCTGAAGAATTGTGTGAGCATGGCAATTTACAACTGTCCAGATACTGTTTTATTTACATACAATATAATACAACAATATAACTATACACACACACACACACACACATATATATATATATATATATATATATATATATATATAGTTATATTGTTACAAAGATATATCACTATTTTTGGAAGAACATCGATAACAAATATGGAAATTTTATCAAGGCTCATTTACTGCACCTATTCCTTGCCCATGTCATCCAGATGTATTAAAGAAATAAATCAATTAAATTTCAACTTTATTTGGAAAAACAAGCATAGCTATATAAGGAAAAGGGATCTAATAAAAGATGACAAAGAATGATTAATTAAAGCCATTAATTTTGATTTGATGATGAATGGAGTAATTAAAATTAAATTGCTCCAGTCTTTCATAAGGAATAGTAATCTATCATGGTTTCATGTTCCCCAGCACTTTTTGACCAGTTGAGGGGTATTTTTAATTGAACTGGGATTTTGAACTATCCAGGCTACCTGTCAAGCTTTCTGCTGTTCACCAGCAGGTGTTGTTATATTGGAGATTACTTTATAAGCACAATTTTAGCCTACATAATGTTCCAATATAGAAGAATCAAGGGAGAGCTTTGAGTAGAAGGAGTTCCATATTTGTTAAAAGCTGGCAGGAAACAGGTATCTGAGTATCACCTAATGGATGAAGAAGCTACATTACTGAAACATAAGGATTTTAATAAGATATATAATCTGAATTGTTTTTTAGCTGAATTTTGTAACATTTTTGCACATATTTAAAGTCATTTGGAATAAATATCAAACACCAAAATTGCAGAAGTTAATTATTGATAATGTGGATTTGTTGGACAAAAAATGAAATAATTATTTTTTAAGAAAAAATTTCATTAACTCTTTATATCCTGGCTGAGCAAAATGAAATATAGATTTAAGAGGTTATGGAAAACTGAAAATTAAATTCATATGAAGTATTTAAAATTCCCTGTTGCTCCAAAAGTTTAAGAATTGAATTTTAAAATCTTGATTGACATATACCCAACAAAGGAGTTTGTAAGATTATGTTTTGATTTGGAGGTAAATAACTGCGAGTGATTCACATATAGAGACGGCTGACCATTTGATTTGTAATTGCATAATTGTCCATAATTTGTGGTTGGATGTATATAACTGGCTATCAGAGAGTTCTATGAATATGGAATTTCCTTCTCTCAGTGTTATTCAGTATGGTTATGTGTTATAAGACAAGAAAATTGGTTAATACCATTATTGTTTTTGGTTACTACAATTATTGTTATGGCTTGTTGTTATATATTTTTTATACATTAATATAAATTCATCAAACAGACCCCAAATATGAATGCATTTTATAATGATTTAACTTGTATATAATATGTTTAGAAAAAAAGTAAGACAACCACTGCACAGAATTTATTAACCATTTTTATATAATTTATGTGAGGCCCTTGGTACACCTTATTTTGTCTATTTGTTATTTATTTTTTTAATTCCTCTTTTGATATTTTAAATAGTTAATTTTGTTTCAGTATTGTCCTGGCTTATGATTTGGATTAAGTCTCATAATTTTAATGGTAAAAATATGGATATTTGTTGTTAATAATTTGAAATTACTTGAATTTAAATGTAATAAAAATACAAATAGCTTCTGAGGCATTTTCCTGTAACGGTTGGCAATAAAAGGGTTTCGTAAGTTCGCACAGTAATATTTGTTACATTTTTTTTGCTGTAACTTCTAGCAATTTTTAATCGCAGGGATGTCACTGTATTGTTATATTAAAACTTTTTTAAAAAAAAAAGAAAGATGACGCTTTGTGATGCGCATCTTGTGTTGCTAATGTGTCAGGAAGTGTGTTGCTGTGTCATTTCATTAAACAGCGACATCTAGTTGGTTGAAGACGTTATAACAGTAATCCCGATTGTAGCGTACCATCACCAGAAAAAAAGAGAAAGAAATACATTAAGGATTAGAGGAGGGAGAAAAAAAATAAGATAAAAGAAGAGAAAAGCGTTGTTGGTTCAGCTGTGCATTACATGAGAGTACATATTTTTTAGGAAACATTAGAAAAATTACATTTTGCCTATTTTTTATGGGGTAGCATGGATCTGAAGGTTGTGAGTTCAAGAGTTGTACCAAACAAATTTTCTTTATATATATGAATTTAACTTTATTTTTATACTGTACTGTATAAATCATTCTGACAATGGCATTGATTGTGACTTGATTTTTTTTATTTTAGGAAACTGAAATCAATAAGTACTGATATATAGATATGTCGGGGGGCGGCGCGGTGGTGCAGTGGTTAGCACTGTTGCCTCACACCTCTGGGATCGGGGTTTACATCTGCGTGGAGTTCCATGTGTGTGGAGTTTGCATGTTCTCCCCGTGTTGTCGTGGGGTTTCCTCCAGGTACTCTGGTTTCCCCCCAC
>JAAGVU020000041.1:16084058-16111134 GCA_011763525.2 Mormyrus iriodes | reverse complement strand
TTGAATGTTCACAAGAGTCCCTTCCTCTTCGAAACCGCCCCTAAGCTTTTAAACCCCAAGCCTACCTGGGAATCTCGTGAGACTCTCTCTCATCGGCCGTGAGAAGAGCCTCGTACGTAGCCGCTACGGTCCCTGGTGAAGTGTGTTCGCTGGACGATCACCCTATCCCAGTTCCCGGGCGATTACTGAATTAATAAATCCCATTTAAATTTTCTATTTGCATCTTCATTGGAGATTCCATCACTTTGGTTGGGGCAGAACAACACCGTTCACGTAAAATAATTAACAAATAATAATAATTAATTAATAATCAAATATTAAGTAATTTCCCTAAACATTGGTGGAGATCAACATTTATGTTAAGCTAATAAATTCCTACATAATCATCAACTTCCTCGAATGCATTATGTGCATAGAGTTGCTGCATTGGCAGAATAATGGCTTTCTGTGAAGTTTACAGCAGTGTCTGACCAAAATTTTCAGTGAAGCAACCCGTAGACTGACACACCCCCACCCCCGGTATGATTTCAGACCTGATCATGTATTACTATTTGCTATAAATTTTATAATAAAACATTGTTTTCGCTGGTATAAAATTTTTTGGTGAAAAACATCACTCAACCCAACTAATCATCTAATTCAATGCCTTGGTGACTTGCTAGGGTTATAAACCAATTCAATTGGTTACCGGCACTAATAGGCTACTTTGCATTTTCATTTATCAGACACTCTTATAAATCTATAATAAAATGAGCTTATTTAGGTATTTTCCAGGGAAAAGAAATACCTAAATAAGCTCATTTTATTATACATTTATAAGAGCGTCTGCTAAATGAAAATGCAATGTAGAGATGTGTGTGGTGACTCTCTTCTGACTCTCCTATACCTGCTATTTTACCGTTATGGTGTCGTGTGGGAATGGGAACAAAACGATAAAGTTCACCCATTAATCTATCCCCTTGCCTACTGGTAACATTAACAGTAATGTTCTGACACAGCTCCAGTATGAATGGAAAACATTAACAGGTTACTGTGTTCGAGAAGAGCGGGGGGGGGGGGGACTTCTCCCCCCTCATTGACTGCATTGATAGCAGAGTAAGCTCTTGCCCCACTGATGTTCCATTATTTTTCTCAGGTTTGTTTAATGTCTATGTGAAGCCATGATCACTTTGCTTCGAGCAAAGCAGAAAAGGTGTTTCTTGGTTTTCCTCTCTGGCTAAATAAGGAAACTTTTAAATAACTTTAAACAGTTCAAATGGCAGAGTTCCATCTGCATTAAATGATTGCTAGTTATCTAGCCGACGTTACAGTGTCCTCAGTTTAACTCATAAAATTATAATAGGAAAAGATGGAAACCCGCAGGGTGCCTGTGTAGCTTTGCTGTTTGGCCCCCAAATACATACAGTGCCTATAAAAAGTATTCACCCCCATGGATGTTTTACCCTTTTATTGCTTTTATAAATCAATCAATCATGATCCATATAATTTGGCTTTGACAAAAATATACAAAAAACCTCCTTTACTGTCAAAGTGAAAACTGATTTCTACAAAATGACAAAAATATGTAACATAAAATAAGTGATTACATAAATATTCACCCCCTTCAAGTCAGTATTTAGTAGATGCACCTTTGCCTGCAATCACAGCACAGAGTCTGTGTGGATAGGTCTCAATCAGACTTGCACATCAAGCTACAGCTTCCTTAAACTAGCAATAGCTAGGTTAACTGACTGAAAGTTCCTGTGTGCTTTATATGTATCGTGGAGGTTCGTGCTCTGTGGCAACTCCTTAAACACATTCAAGTGGGAGTACATGACACCTGTTACTTTACTGGTATGGAAGACTGGGTGGGAATGAAAATCTATCCTGTGCTTTTTCCCTGATACATTAATGGGTTTCTTGTGTGAAAGGGCCTAACACACCAGAAGAAACTTAGTTCCCACAACAAACCCACTAAATTAGACTGAGTCACTACAGACGTCAGCTTAAAGTAGTTTTGGTGGACACATCTTTTTGGGGGAAGCAAAAGTGGTAAAATCGACTGTGTTACGATCCTCTGTCTAGGGTAGAGGATCGCCAGAAAGGTAAGGGAAGGGAAGGGAAAGGGAAAGAGACGGGACAACCAGGGAACGGGGAGAGGGCACACTGGAAACACAGGGATCTTTTTTATGGTTTTTTATTTTATTCACAAGGACGTTCGCATACAAGAGGTGCAACAAATCACGGGAGTGACACAGGTCAAAACAACGAGCAACCACGTCCCAAACTAAGCTAACACTACCCGTGATACAGAAAACCGAAGCAACAAACACAGTCTCAAACTTACCATTCACGAACGTCACACTTACAAACACCGGACGGCAGTCACTCACTAAATATAAGCACAGGAAACACATAAATCCTAAACACGGCATCCGGAGAGCGAGAGAGGAGTCAGAAGGGCGGAACAAAGGGTCGGAACCAGAAATCAGTAACAGGGCCAAAGCGAAAGTATCAGAAGGGACAGAGCAGAAATCGGAAACGAAAGCCAAAATGGTCATACACGATAGTCAGAAACAAGCAATGGAAGCGAAGGGAAAAGCAAGAGCTAGACAGCGAGAGAGTGAGGAGTGAAGTCCGAGTGACTAAATAGTCCGGGTCCAAGGCTGAAGGTCAGAGGGCGACGAGGGACGTGGTGAAGGCGTGGCGAAGAACTGGACGAGCGGGGACGAAGTTGAGCGGAGAGTGACGAGGTTCGGCGAAGAGGGTGGCGAGGCGGACGAAGGGGAGCGAAGGCAGCGAAGGGAAGGCGAAGGGGCGAAGACTGTCGAAGGGATGGCAGGCAGGCGAAGGGGAGCGAAGGTAGGCGGAGGGATGGCGAAGTCTGGCGGGCGGCGATGAATCGGAGCAGCAACAGCAAGCAGTGTCCCAGTGTCCGGAGGGGGAGAGTGCACCACGAACCCGGGGTTCGTAACAACTGACAGCAAATCGGAGCAAATTGCTGTGTTGTGCCCTGCACCGTTAATAGTAAAATGCACCTACACATTCTATTCTCCTTGCTACCAAGTTAGGAAAGACAGGGCAAGCGACAAATTTTATGGTTTCAGGTCATTCAGTGGGAGGGACCCCAAGAGAAACCTGTGGGACCCTGATAGCAAACTTATTTATTTCTACAGCAAATACTTCATCATTGGTAAGTACACAATAGGCTACACAATAATGAAACTGCCTAATTGTATCTGCACAGCAGTAAAGTTAAGTATATGGACAGACTATGAAGGCAGCTACATTTAACTTTCTAGACAGAAAAAGTCAGACACGACAGAAATCAACATAACCTGGAGACATGACACCTTTGGCCATTGAATGGGATCATTAATTCATTTTGATGATGAGCTAAAAGGACACTGACCACCAATATCGCAAAGTTCATCAAAATACCGACACCTGTCATCAACCGGCAAAGTAGGTCATATCGATCTCCCATTTCAACTATACTTTTGCCTTTTTAAAAATTTTAAAAGCTTAAAGTTTACAATTCAGACTAAGCAAAAAGTTTCTGAAGTATGATTCTGATAATCATGTGACAGTCCGCAATGCATGATGGTCTAAGCTGACCGATGTAGGGCACAGCTTCTGTACACTACATTTTGGTTTCCCTCACGACGATGTTGTAGTGCCCTATATAGTGAATGGAAATTACAGTTGAGAATTTGACCCACACTACAAAATGGCTGATTCCTTATACAGTGGACTATATAGTAGACAAATGGACATTCCGAACACAGCCAGCTATTGTTACGTTGTTGAGTGAAGCACTGGAGATGGGCATATTGTTGAAAACTTAGTTTAGCAACTACTAAAAAAAGTGTAGCTATAACTGTCAATGAAAAATAACCAGCTTATTTTAATGAATAAAACTACTAAGTGTTTGTTTACCACCATAGACAGAGAGGGAACATGGATTAGGGATGGAATATAGAGCTCAGGGAGAGAGAAGAGAGGAGGCATGAATAGGTAAGTATGCAGGCAAGGGAGAGGAGAGGGCAGAGAAAGGAGAGAAACATGAGACAAAAAAAACTCAAAGCAAAGGAAGTCTGGATCGGACCCAGACTGGCCTCACATTTCAATTAACCACTTAATGTTTTGGATTCCACGGAGATAATATCGAGCAAAACCAAATGATTTAATGATTTGAACTCAGAGGACCTAATTTGATTAACTCTATTGGTAGAAAATCTACTTGGCTATAGTTTATTCTGGAAAATTTCAATTTCAAATAACTTTATAAATATCACAATATTTCTTGCAAAAAATTTACACTGCAAAATTGGAAAATTTTACAATATTGTACATCCTTAATATACATAATTAAAACGAATGAATTTCGGTGAAAATGAAATGATGCATACAAGCAACTCTTACAACCATCAGATGAGCCTCAAGTTAAATCTTTTACGAAAAAAACTTTTGTAGAAGCGTGAGTCCTTTTCCAAGAATACTAAAATCTTGGTCAAAAGTTTTGATATACTCAAACACAATTTTACATGACAATGAACTTTATATATAGTATTGAAACTCGTATACTTACAAAGTGTGATGAATCGCATTGTAGGTGTTTCCAACATCCCGCATTTGTTTTTCATCATTAAGTTTTTTCTTGGTGTCATTTTTCTCGTAATCCGTAAAACTGAAAACTGTTCGGGCCTGATCAGAAAACTGAACTGCTGCAAACTAGAAGAAAGACAACTTCAGAACGTCTGTGCTGGGTGGCTATAGCCTGAATATTTCAAGGGCTTTTAGTAATACAGGGACTTCAATGCCATAGACGCATGTGACTGCAAACTATTTTTCTTTTTTTTTTATGTGGAATAATTATATGATAAAGTGCAAACTAAAACAGCCCTGCCTGATATTAATGCTGTTGTTGAGATGTTATGTTACAGCAGTAAACAGGCGGACGTCCCTGAAACATCGTTAACGTAATTAAACCATGAAATCACAGTCTGCCTTCACACACATTCATCCAGGCACATTCATTATGCACTGAGGATTCCAACCTGAAAGGAGGTGTTGGAGAGATTATCCATGACTCCTCTGATAAATTCTTTGGTCATTATAAAATCTGATACTCCTACAGTTTCCGAACCCTCAAATAAGAAAACCAGGTCTGCTTGGTTTTTGGTGCATTCTAGGGAAGAAAAAGATAAGTTTCATTTTTCATCCATTATTCATGTCTGATTTCAATATCATTTTAATTCTCATGTCCTACTGTATGCCACTGTAAGGTATTATGAGCAGATTCTAATGAAAAAGTATCCATAGACAAATACAGTTATGAGAATACAGTTGCTCCCCCTCCCCATTACCACACAAAAGCTCATTGCTGTAACTGACTCACTGTACTTTTTGTATTGTATTGTATTCATTGTATTTATTCATACATTCCTTGCACTGTACTCTTGCACTTTTTATACATTTACCAACATACATTTCACATGGATACACATTGTATATATAGCCGGACTGTATGGTACCTTTGTTTTGTTTTGTCTCACTGTGTTTTCATTTACTGTATGTATGAGAGACACTGACAACCTGTGATAAATTCCCTGTGTCCATTCAGAATATAGCTTGGATTGCTAGATAATGATAACTAAATTATGAATAAGTTATATTACATTGCTTTTAGATCTATTAGTCAATTTTTAACTGGAGAATTATCTAGATCAAATTAAAAAAATTACACATTTGCTCAATACCAGTAATAAATGAATTTTTGATGCATTTCAAGTGCAAAAAGGGAATATGAAGAGATATTAAAAACTATCTGATACTTAACAGCAGTCTTATGTACAGAAGCAAAATATTACAAATATCTGACTTGGATACATGAAACGTTGAATTTACTACTTTTGTGTAGTTGTAACATGTCAGATTGTTTAATGACTTTTGCTTATTATTATGCCAAAGGTCGTTTTCTTGAGCTGATTTTTGGTGCAGCTGAGCTATGAAAGTATCACAAATGGCTGATCATTCATTGAATGAGTTGCTTTTAGATGATGATGATGATTATTATTATTATTATAATTATTATTACAGACAATGGGTGCCCCCTGGGAAGGTACTACATTGGTGTGAATAGCAAGTTTGTTTAGAAAGTTTTAGGACTTGTATTTGAGGCCTTTGCATAAACTCTAACCCTGACAACTATTTCCAGTTTGTGTACAACGTTTTGAGTGTCTTATGCATTTTTCAGAAAGGAGCATTTTATGCGCATATACTAACCCATAACATTACAATGTCACAGTCTGGCCACATTATAGTGTATATTGCTGTTTTTCCATTCTCATAGGGAACTCCCTAATGTAATAAAGCCTGTTTCAGCAGTACCTTGGTATCCTGGTGTAATTATATCCCTGAATTCCAGCTTTTTGTTGAACTGGTAGCAAATACCATTCATGTATGTATTTTGGTCACACTCCCGAGCCATTCCTGCACCGCAAGCCTGAGAGATAAGAGAAACACAAGAAATTATTACATAATAGTCAAAACAGATGTACTGAAACATTTCTCTGACAAATAACCACAAAAAATAGCTGACTTTTTTGGGATAATTTATGCCAGTTATCATTTATGCTCTTTCTCTCTTTTCTGTTTCATAATGTAGATATTTTCAATTTTCAATTACTGGAACCTAAAAAGCCACAATTGCCACCACTGTCATTGGGCCTTATGGGGGCACTGTACTAGAGTCCTGCCAGGGCTGGAAAAGGGAGACATTTTAATATGTTATACCTGTAGCTGTAAGTACAGGTATCTCTTGTTTTTTGAAACTTCACTTTATGCCACTTTGTTCTGACCAAAAACCTTCATTAGTGCCTGTTCTTCGCTAAACAAAAGAAATCCGAAGAGGATTTTTGTTTTTACAGAAAGCTATTATCATGCACTGCTTGGCCAAAAAAAAAAAGTCACACACTTTAATATTTCATTGAACTGACGTTAGCTTTGATTACGGTGCACGTTCATCATGGCATTTTTGCCTTATGGCTTATGCAACATCTCAATATTTTTTTTCATCCAGATATGCATTAATTTTACACCAAGATCTTATATCAATGGTAGGTGAGTTGAACCACTCTGTAAAGTCTTCTTCAGCACATCCCAAGGACTTTCAATGGGGTTAAGGCCAAGACTCTGTGGTGGCCGATCCATGTGTGAAAATTATTCGTCCTGCTCCTGAACCACTCTTTCATAATTTGAGCGTGAAAATCTTGGCATTCTCATCCTGGAATATGTCCAAGCCATTAGGGAAGAAAAAATCCACTGATGGTACATTCAGGTAATTTATTGCTGCATAATCACTGGCTTTTAATTACTCACTTATTTAAATTCAAACGGTGACGTTTTTTTGGCCGGGCAGTGCAGAAGCAGAGTGCACCTTGAGCAGCGAGAGTGATGCCACCAAGCTCCTTCCCTGGGAGCTACACACAACATCTCAGCATCAAGCCGCCATAGATATGAACAGTCTGTGAGCACCCGTGCTTTATATTGATTTCTTTTGTGCATCTGTTAAGTAAAACTACACTACAAACACTATGTCTTTTTTATCATATCATTCCTGCTTTCACTATATGTTAGTGTAATTTTACATTTTATGTGCTATTTGGTATGATTTGGTAGGCAATTTTTTCAGTTTGGGCATGGTAAAAATATTTTCCCATATAAATGAATGGTAAGTGCTGCTTTGCTTTATGCCTTTTCAGCTTAAAAAAGGTTTCATAGGAACCATCTACCTTCTGGTAGTGGGGGAAACCTGTACTTATAAAGTTAATGTTCTTCATGGTCATGGGTATATTTATCGGCAATATATTCCACAAGATCTGTTTACTTTTTGATGTAATTTCTCATTTTTGGAATTTGGAGTTTCACTTCAAATGTTCCATTTGTATTATCACATCATTCCTGAAATTTTTGAAAAATGTTACTGGTTTGTATTTTGTGTTTACAATTCGGCAGAAGTAACATAACTGTAATTTTAGAAAATGTTTGCACATACACATTCTATTTAGAGAAAATAGTTCAACTAACTACGTCTTTGTAAAATCGTGCAAGCTGGAGGCGCGAGGAAACAGTGCTACCCACAGAGCCACCATGCCACCCTGCAAATAACTAACGATTAGTCAAGTGAATCATACCTACAGTCACCAAGACCTTTTAAAAATAGGATTACAGTGCAACCAGACCATTATGAAGGATTTTCTGCATCTACGTAACACACCAGATGAGATCGCTAGGACGCCGGGGCTGTGGATGGCTCTGTGGATGGTTGTTGACCCTGGCAGATGCCGAAGGACACACAGGATTCCATCAAGTCAGGAACAAAAAGTCCAGTAAGAGCAAAGGAGGGCGGCTATGTATCTATCAACATAACACCTGGTGCACAAATGGGAGGGATTATAGACTGTCACTGCTCACCCAATCTGGAGTACATGACAATCAAATGCAGACCTTTTTACCTTCCACGTGAGACTACCACTGTTATAGTCACAGACATGTACATTCCACGTTAGCACAGCACCAGGATTCCTGTTCAATGCCATAAATTTGCACCAGAACAGCTGTCCCAACGCCACACATATCATAGCCGGTGATTCTGACCACGCTAATTTAAAGACAGTCCTACCAAAATTTGACCAGAACATCAGGTGTGCTACCTGGGGGCCAGATACATTGGACAAAGCCTATTCTAGCATGAATCATCAAGAATGGTTTTAAGTCAACATCACTACTGTACTTGCGCCACTCAGACCACCTACTTGTACTCTTAACCCCAACATACACCCCCTCAGTAAAAAAGCTAAACCTACCACAAAGACTGTCAAGATCTGGCCAGAAGGAACATCCTCGAAGGTGCAGGACTGCTTTGAAAGGACAAATTGGGACATCTTTGAGGATGAGGATTTGGAGATGTTCACATGCTCCATTATCTAAAGAACTACTTTTACAACATCACAGTCAGAAAACACATCTGGATATACCCCAATGCAAAGGAAGTGAAAACTCTCTTCAAGGACTGCAATACAGCTTTCAAATCATAACCCTCAATAGAGCCCTCAACTGTGTGACCTGTGCCATCAAGGGAGCTAAGGTGGCCTACAAAAGGTGCTGAAACAATGTGCAGAACAGCTCTTGGAGGTCTTCACATAGATCTTCAACTTGTCGCTATCAAAGTCTGTCATCCCACCATGTCTGAAGTCTGCTACAACAATTCCATTACCAAAGAAACCTTCAGTCAGCAGCCACAATGACTACCATCCAGTTGCACTCACCCTGGTCATCATGAAGTGCTTCGAGAGGCTGATCCAACAGCACATCAAAGCCCGTTCCCAGCAACCTTTGACCAACAGCAGTTTGCCCCCTAAGCAAACAGGTCCACAGAAGACACCACTGCACTCCACACTGCACTGTCCCACTTTCAGAAACAGGGGAGCTATGTGAGGATGCTCTTTGAAGACTTCAGCTGTGCTTTTAACACTGTCATCCCGGATAGACTGGTCGCAAAACTCTCAGACCTAGGACTCTCTGGACCCACCTGCTACTGGATCAGGGACTTCCTGATCAACCATCTTCAGATATTTAGATTAGGCCCCCAGACCTCCTCCACACTTACACTCAGCACCAGCACCCCACAGGGCTGCAAATTGAGTTACCTTCTCTACACCCTATACACCCAAGACTGCACACACTCCCACACCACCAACAACATCATTAGGGTTGCGAACAACGCAACCGTGGTACTGTAGGACTCATCTCAAGAGGAGATGAGACAGCCTACAGGTATGATGTCCAAAAACTAGCAGTGTAGTGTGTCGAGAGTAACCTAGCCCTGATCTCTATCAAAGCAAAATAACTGATAATAGACTTTTAGAAATACAGCACAGACCACAAGCTACTGCACATCAACGGGGATTGTGTGGAAAGGGACCCAGCTTTCAGGTTTCTGGGCACACACATCACAGAGGATCTATCCTGCACCACCAACACTACAGCGGCAGTCAAAAAGGCACAACAGCGACACTTAAGATCCTCAGGAAAAAGAATCTGCCAGAGAATCTGCTGGCGTCTTTCTATGGCTGCTCCATCGAGAGCATGCTGGCATACTGCATTACCGCCTGGAACACTGGCAGCTCAGCAGCAGATAGGACAGCCCTTCAGAGGGTCATCGAGAGTGTTCTGGCGTACTGCATTACTGCCTGGAACACCGGCAGCTCAGCAGCAGATAGGAGAGCCCTTCAGAGGGTCATCGAGAGTGTTCTGGCACACTGCATTACTGCCTGGAACACCGGCAGCTCAGCAGCAGATAGGAGAGCCCTTCAGAGGGTCATCGAGTGTTCTGGCGTACTGCATTACTGCCTGGAACACCGGCAGCTCAGCAGCAGATAGGAGAGCCCTTCAGAGGGTCATCGAGACTGTTCTGGCGTACTGCATTACCACATGGTACACCTACAGCTTAGTGGCGGACAGGAGAGCCTTTCAGAGGATTATCAACACTGCCCAGAAAATCACTGGATGCATACTACCCTCTCTGGAGGACCTTTTCAGCTCCCACTATCTCAGCAGAGCAATAAACATATAATACTAATAATAATGATATTTATTTATATAGCACCTTTTGTACATAAAATGCAATGTGCTTTACACTGAGAATAAAAATAAGAGAAAAATAGACAAGCAACTAAATAGGGTAAGCAATTAGAGAGTACATAAGTGCAATAAGATGGTATAAAAGAACAAAATACACATATTAGAATAAATAATATAAAAGGACAATAAGAGATTAGTACATAACACAATATAATATTAAAATCTAAAAAGAATATAGGGACACAAATTAAAAATACTAAATATTAAAAGCCAGGGTAAAGAAATAAGTTTTTAAAAGTTTTTTAAAACAGAAAACTGACTCAGCTTCTCTAACTGCTACTGGTAGTGTGATCCATGCCCCCCTCTATATTTCTTATTAACTCTTGTTATGTGATGAATCCCAGAATATGAAGACCTAAGCATCCTAGGGGGAGTATAGATAGTTAAAATATCAGTAGTGTAAGAAGGATGCTAAGCCATTAAGTGCTTTATAAGTAAGTAAAAGAATTTTAAAATCTACTCTAAAACACAGAGGTAGCCAAGTTCATACAAGAGTGATGTAACAATGTTTTGGGGTCCAACAATGACATTATCCAGCCAGCCACAGGATCTGAAGCAGCAACCTTCTAATCAGGCACATCATCCTCAGCCGTGCAGCCATACACCCCTGCAGTGGGTTCACTAGGTTTTGCAGTATCCTGCAATGCAAACTGTAACCCCTATGATAGTCATCAGTGGGCCATTTGGGTGCCTACAGGAAGCGAAGCAAAGCAAAGTGGGTTGCACCCACCTTCCATTATTCATGCTGCCATAATGTTCTATCCTAACGCTCATAAAGTTAGCATCAGACTGTCCACTATGCAGACAAAACAAATGAAATGACCAGAAACGTGTGCAGCAAATATAAACAAAAATGAGAGAAAAGAAGAAAAGGAGACATTACTGTTGGAAAGTGTACCATTAATTCACACATTTTTTTCAAAACAAAATCAGTCAGAAAACACTGGTAAAAGCAATGTCGTGGAGGAAAATTTTCAGCGAAATGACATGCAAGCTAATCCGGAGCCTAGTGTTAGCGCATGCAGCAGCCCACCACAGCCTGAGGCTAGCTGCACTGGCAGCTCACAATTGCAGTGGATTTATGAGGAATTTGGCCCTGCAATGTGGGACGAAATCAAAGAAGAAGCTCGGACCGTGCTTATCAGCCGAAGGCCTACTGCATCCTGCTTCAGTCTGTGATGGGTGCTTTGGAGGTAAAGTACAATTCCTCACTAATGATCTACTGAGCTGTTTTCTCTATGTATTCACCCTCCACAGGGAATATTTTTTGCATTGTGTGCATGTTTTTTTGACAAAGAAAAATCAATTTGGCTTTTTAGACTGAAAACACCCTGAATGTGTACATGATCATGAGAAAAGCTTAGAGCATTCTGTTTGCATCTTAGCATTGCTTCAGCGCTCATCTAGCACTGGGGGTGGGACTATGAATGCTAAGGTAGCTCGAGGGGAAGAAGCGGTATTGGCGAGAGGTGTTGAAATGCGTTGTAACCGCCATACCATTTTTAAGTGAAAGTGAACCGCCTTTCTGTGATGATTATGTGGATCACCACACAAGGGTAACTTTCTTGGCATTTTGGAAGTCATTTCCTAATTTAATCCTTTCCTCACTGACCACAGAAAGCACATCTTATCTTTCATCTGCCATATGTAAGGACTTGATTCAGCAGTAGGGCTACAAAGTGAAAGCTTGCATAGCTATAGAGATAAAACTGGCTAAATATTTTTCAGTGATTATGGACTCTACTCCTGATCTGTCACACACTGACCAGCTTGCATTCATTTTTAGATTTGTTAGTAAAGAAGGGTAATTAACTGAACGATCTGCTTTGAACCAATTGAGAGTCACACAGGAGAGTCTCACTAATACTGAACTGACTATGCTTAATACTTTAAACTTGGATATCTTTATGACTGTCGAGGCCAAGCCTGTGATAATGTTAGTAATATGTCGGGGCATCATAATGGGCTGCAGGCTCATTTAAGTTAGACGAATCCGTTAATCCATTAACTAACCCTGCGCAACACATTATCTTAATTTGGCGGGTCTCCATAGTAAAAGAGGCAGCTGTCAAGATGCAAGTAATTTCTTTGACCTTTTGCATAGGTTCTACTCATAGATGGAACAGATTTTTCAATAATGCAGACATTAAGATAGACGTGATGTTGAAATCGCTGTCAGTCACCTGCTGGAGTTGCCAAGCAGACGCATCCTAAGCACTATGTGGTAATAATTGATACTCTTAAGAACATACAGGTAAAAAAACGCAATACTCGCAATGAGGCAGTAGCCTTATGCTCAGAGTCGGACAGTTTTGATATGACATTTATGGTGCAGTTTTATTTCAGTTGAATCTACAAAGCATGAAATAATTCTGAAAAGTCAGGAGAAATGCTAGGTAAAAACATTCAGTGTCATTTTTGACGAGTTTAGACCATAGAATGGATGCATACTAGAACACCAGCAACAAGTTTGGGATTCCATTCAACACTGAAGTCTTGGATTTAACCACCATCGATGAACAGGCTGATGCACTATGTGCTTCATACCCATCTGATTTAGATCAGAACTTTGCTGATGAAATTATCCAGTTCAAGTGCTTCGTACAGAGCAAGCAGGATAAGTCTGGTGCGACTGCTTTGAAGACATGGTTTGCAATTAACTTTCCCCAACATATTTGTGGCTCTGCATATTTTTTGTCTCTGCCAGTGACAAAATGTGAAGGAGAAAGATCATTTTCACAGATGGTTAGAATTAAAAATGAACTTGAAACAACACAAACGCAACGGCACCTCAGTGCGTTGTCACTAATGGCTATTGAATCATGGCTTGTCAGGAACTTGGACTTTGATGAAAACAAAGAGGAGAACAAGACCAAAAAAACAACTGAAGAGGAGAAGTGGAGAGGAGGAGATCACTAGACAAACAGACAAACAGAGACAGCTGCTGGTGAGCAGGAGAGACAGTCAGGGAAGAGACAGCAACAGGTATGTGAAAGGACAGCCTCCATTAGCTCTGGCTGCTTTGTTTTCTGTTAAATATCAGGTAACATCAGATACGTTGCTAACTTAAGTTGTAACAGCACTTAAGTCAAAAAAGCATTTAAAAAGTTACACATTATCCAGTTAAGCATATTCTCCCCTCATCAACGTGGACACGTCCACCTCACTGAACCTGAAAAAGAAGGCGTGGCCATACAAGAAGTATAATTAATTCACTAAGCAAGAAAAGGGGGTGATACCCCCCAAAATGTGGAACATGGACTATTTCATTTACAGTGTAAAATTAATTTTAATCTGCAGAAACCCTTTTGTTATGAAAAATGAAAGCATGGCAGTAGACTACTGTGCTTATATTTGGACATGCTGATGAACATGAGAATCCTTCAACAAAAACTCAAATGTTACAGTGAAATGGCTAATTTTCATCCCGGGAGGCTTATGCCCAATTCCAGCCAATTCTGGAATCATTCCAACTTGAACTTTGATAAATGATGCCACAGTTCAGGTCTTATTACCCTGATTAATTTATTACTGATAATTCAAGAAGAAAATAAATAACAAATTGTATATTGAACTGTTTAAGCAGTCTGACTTTTTCAGCCCCGCCTGGAATGTTTCTACCGTCCATCATTTGAGAAACTTCCAGTGATTAACAACAGGAAGCGATTAGTTATGGCACCTCGGTAACCGTGCACCGCGCTCAACCGATCAGACAGATGCACGTGCCGTGTATTTGTTTGTTTTTCTATGCACAGTAATCATGGTCTATTGTGTGTGTGAGAAAACTCACTGGTTAACATTCTAAAGTGTTGTTGAAGAATTTAAAACATTATTTTGTTTTCGACTGACTCAGTTTTGAACTTGTCAAATTATTTTATTCCCGACCATCACAACATCTAAGCAGCCCAGGGGAAATTCCCCCAAGTCTCCCAGTTGGCCACTCCAGGCCTGCCTTAACTTACTAGGTATAGAATAATCATGTAACTCTGATGTAGTAATCCCTGAATCTTTTTGCACAAATTGGCATTACTGTTGCAGTTTTAAGGTCAAATAAGAAAACCAGATAAAATGTTTTTAAATCTTTCAACTTTACTGCAAGTAACCCACAACAGACAATAAATTACAGTAGTCTCCCGCCTAAGTACGCAACTTGAACCTGCGAAGTTTGTGCGTACTTAGCCGGTAGGTGCGTACTTTAGGTTGGCCACTCCCAAACGCAACTTGAACCGGCGAAGTTTGCACGTACTTAGCTGCCACTACCAAATAGCTTGCATTTCACTACGATGTCAAAGAAACCAAACGGCAAGTGTCTTAACGAGTCTCAACGCTGCGAAATCATCTCGAAGCTAAGCAAAACATCTGCTCTCAGTCAGAGGGCCATAGCGTGGGAGTACAAGGTTAGTGAAGGCGCTATCCGAAAGATTTGGGAGAATCGTGAAGCGATCCAAGAACGATCTGCCCTGTTGACTGAAGAGGCTAAGGAAAAGACTTTTCGAGCTTCAGTTGGACGATTTATGGAGCTTGAAGACATGCTTTATGTCTGGATTGACAGCATGCATCGTGCCAGCCTTCCTGTATTGCCATCCCTCGCCATTGCCAAAGTGAAAAGCATTGCTTCCAGCCTGTCAGTTCCGGAATCAGATTTTAAGGCATCTTGGCAATGGTTAAGTCAATTCAGAGTTCGGCGTGGATTGCAGAAGATGCTCCTTCATAGAGAGGGAGCAAAGTCAACAAGAACGATCTGGAATTGTTAGCTGCTTTAGAAAACCTTCACGCGATTATTGCGCAATATGACCCTGAAAATGTCTACAACATGGACGAGACTGGCTTGTTTTTTCGATTGCTTCCGAGATATAGTCTTCTTATGCCAGACGAGGATATCTCAACCACCAGAGGCAAAAAGAAAGCGAAAGTTCGAGTTTTTCACATAACAAGAGTTTGCGCCAACGCAACCGGAACTCACAAAATTCCTTGCGCTTTGATCGGAAAACCCAAAGAACCAGCTTGTATTAAGGACCGACATTAGCCAGTTCCTTATTTAAACCAAGCGAAAGCTTGGATGGATGTAGAAACCTGTTGGAAGTGGTTCAATCAGGTGTTTTTTCCAGAAGTGAAAAAGCGAACAGGATGTCGCGTTCTATTGCTGATGGACAATGCTCCGGGACATTTTGAAGCCTCGAACGCGACAATATTCGGATAGTTTTCTTTCCCCCGAATTGTACAAGCTGGAAACAGCCTTGTGACAAGGGAATAATCGCAGCTCTGAAAAAGCGATACAAATATTTGTATCTCAAGGATGTTCTTGACTTTTACGAACTTGACTAGGAGGCGAAAAGTCGAAAGAAAGATCAGGGGCGAAGATTGCGACGAGGTGCTGCAGGGGTCTTTTACGGGAACCCAGCGCACCTGCTCGATGCTGCAAGTTATGTGAAAGAAGCCTGGGATTCTGTTTTGCCAAGCTCGATCAAAAATGCTTTTGCCAAGGACGAACTAATGACTTTAGAACCAGAACTGGAGGCTGATAGCAATGTTGAAAATGTGGGCACCGAAGTTGTGAAGGCTTTGGAAATTTATGTATCACTCCATCAGAACTGGAGGACTTTGTTCACGTTGGTGACGAGAACAACGAAGAATATGCTGCTGCTGTACTGGAAGATGCTGAAGAGCTTTTGGAGTCGATGAAAATTATTGAAACAGTGATGGATGATGATGATGACGATGTTGATCCTCAAGACCTGAATGTCGGTTTAGAAAGTGGAATTGTATTTCAGGAGTTCGAATCCCTTTATAAGCAGGTTCTCGACATCGAGGATCAGCTGCTCTGCTCTGAAGTTCAAATTGAAGCTGATGATACATGCGATGATCTTAAAAAATCATTTGAATCATTTCAGAGCAAGATCTGGGCTGTCTCCCTCAAAGCCAAATGCAAGAAACTTCAAAACCTTCGCCAAATAACGATTCATGACATGTTTAACTAATAAATCTTGAACCCAGAATTTTAGGGAAAAATATGCGTACTTAACCGGGATGCGTACTTAAACAGGTGCGTACTTAAGCGGGAGGCTACTGTAGTAGGCTAGGCTATATGAAGATGTACGTTCATTTCTTCTATCGCTTTGAATTTTCAGTTGTTTTACTCCACAACCGATTAACTACAACAAAGGCAAAATCGACATTGTAGACAACAATATAATGTGAGTCTGTTGTGAAAATAATTTGAAAAATTTGAGAAACTTGATATGTTACATTAATGAGTTTGTGAGAATGACCCATATTGTGTTTCAGAACTAATGCTTCTGCTTTTCCCCTCTTCTTTCAGAACAATTCTGTAAATAAGCAAATATGCCTAACCAATGGATATGATGTAAATGTTAGTATTATAGTAGCATGGACTGAACGTTTAAAATGCATTGTTGATAAAATAGTAATGCAATCAGCTGCACAGTCCCAAGTTTATATGCCACAGCATAGGCTGTGGTGTATTATTCCAAATGAATTGCTAGTCACCGCTACTAAAAATCCACACATCTATCCCATTAAGCGTAGAACAGTTATACAAATTAAGTCAAAATAGGCATTAAGCAACTTTTTTTAACGTAAGTGCATGGGAGAATCGATTCCGTAGTGAGCAGTTTTTTCTTGATTGCTTTGGTACAATTCATGAAACATACTTTACAATGTTGAGACTATATGATCATTTCTCAAAACAGTTTATGAATATGGCACAACACTATGGTTTAGCTGCAAAAGGTGGTAACTCACCCAAAACAATTACAGTTTTTCTCGATTGCTTTGGAGCAACACATACTTTGCATACTTTACAACACATTCTTTGCATTTTACTTTCTGTTTACATTTAGGGTCCTTGGCCAATCAGTTACAACATTTGGGACTGGCAAGCCAAGCAGATAAGAAAATGCATTTCTCCATGGTAGGTATTGTAATATTTCAAGGTAGCATATATCAATATTTCTTGCTTGATTAATTAATCAAGTGTGCACTCCACAGACACACCTCCACTCCTTGGTTTGGGACGTCGGTCTTCAATGTGTACTCTATGCACATTCTGAGTGCAGACAACCAGCTCACTTTAGTGATTTCAGCAAAAGCATTGATAAGTAAACTGAGTTTTTTTTACAATACATAATATGCTAATTTGTTGCAATAGTCTGGAAATACCAAAATATTTCCACAATTAGTTTTCTTTTTCCATATTTATCCAGGCTTGGCAAACACCAAAATCAAATTCCATACTGTGTAGGAAATCTGTATTTGAAGTGAGTATCATATAAAATATAAACAATACCAAAACTACATTAAACTGTTGGCAAGGAACATTGCTTTATGGCACACATTAGTCTGTCAGAGAAACGAATACAGTTAAAAAGAATCATACAATAGACTTTTACAAATCATCAACCTCTGGCTAAAGAACTCAAAGCAAGGTTGGCAGAGTAAGTGGATCACACCACATGGTACTGTTTTGGAAATATTCTACTTTTCACGGGCAGGTTCTGAAACGGAGGGATGTGTGGCTGGATATTCCTACCTGACCTCTGGATTTCTGTCCCATGGTTTTGTATCTTGACTTATTTCGCTTACTGTACTGCTGCCATGCCTTCACTTACTAGCTTGACCCCACTAAAAGTAAGAGGTGTATCATAGTTTCTTGAAACACCAGATGGTGCAACTTGGACACATCGGTGAGGGTAGCAGAGCACGGCGACCAATGAACATACTGCGTCTTTAATATTGTGATCATTAATGCATACATTAGCCAATAAACTAATGTACACAGTGGCTTACTTACCCCACCACCCCTCACCTAACAGGGCTCCCCTTCTTCTCTGATTCTGATTAACCCCTGATTAACACCTTCCCATTAGATTGCAACATATTCAAATGCAAATATACCTTGCCTGAAGAACACCATATATGTCTCAAGGACATGAATCCTCCTCATACCAGGCTATATTTTCTTCCATAAAAAAAATCACAGAATTTCTTAAACTTAATCGATATATCCACAGAGCCCACAGTTTGCATCACAACTGTTTTAAACTAAATGGAATCGCTGTGATTGCTGTGAAGTCCTACTGATTTATATTGAACTTGCACATGGTTTAGCTACGGATCGTCATAGTTCAAAAATGTTATTAATAACCTATTCAATGCTTTGAAATCATTCAACCTGTAGGCCATTGTGTGAGATACATAACCCCGATGAAACTAGTATTCCCAGATTTTTTCAGTTCTGTCAAACTCTTGTTGGATTTGTTGTTACAGCAGCCGATCCATAAGCTCAAACCAGGTTTATTCGGTGCAAACAAGATTAGATAACAGACTTTAGACAAAGATTGTCCACTCAGGAAACCCATCCAACCCTAGCTGTGTCATTCTTACTAGAGCCATCGACTGAAATCGGTGCATTCATAATAATTAGAAGAGTGTGTGTGTGTGTGTATATATACACATACACACACACACACACACACACACACACACACACACACAGTGCTCTCCACTATTATTGGTGCCCCTTGTAAAAATTAGTAAGAAGGGTTAGAAAAAAAAATCACTGTTTGCTGAAGTACCTTTATCTTGCACTGAAAAAATGAGAAAAATCTGACTTTTACTTGAATCAAGTTTATTCACAGAAAAACAAATCCCTCATCAAGAAATATTCTTAACAAAAACACATGTACCACAATTGTTGGCACCCCTGCATTTAACACTTTGTACAACCTCCTTTTGCCAATATAACAGCATAGACTCTCCTCTTCAAATGCCAAATGGAAAGGGCACCTACTGACCATCACATGCTTGTTACTGATTGGACAGGGACCCTGTCAATTGGCCAACAGTCGTAACAATAGTTAATCCAAAGGTACATCTCTAGGCACCAGATGCAAGCAAATGCATACAAAGAGAAATCGGATGTTCTTAGATGATTATACACATTGAAAGCGAAAGACTTTGATCGTTATGAACCCCCCGCTGTAAGTTATGAGGATAGCCTATTTGTGTCTCTCTTTCATATTTAACATTTCCAAAGGTGAAGTACCATGCAAAATTGAATATTACCTCCTGACAGGCCTGATCCCTCTTTCTGCATGGATACGGAGATTTACTAGTTTTCTGCAGTGGGTTTCACCAGCTAAGCTTAAGTTTGATTGTAGCCATATGGTTGACATAAACTGCCCCTACGTTTGAATTTACGAACTACTAAACAGTAATCGGTTGCACCACGCAATAGTTTCAATGTAAATTTTACACCTCCTTATCATTAGTTGTAAGGTCTATCGTAACAAAAAAAAGTTTAAAAGTGGTGAAAATGGCACAAATGTGAATAACTTAACAAAACTTTTTTTTTTGTTCTTAACATGTTATAGTATGATGTTATCAGAGATAATTTAAATAGCCTGTTACTTTTACCACTGATTCTGGATAATACAAGGTCGCCAGCTTCATATGTCAACCTTAGTCTAGTCAGCTAACATTAGCTGGCAAGCTAGAGAAATTCATTGCCCTGCCTTCTGGTCTGAGTGAACCTTGTTTGTATTACTTGAGCTCGAGCATCTCATGTAACAGAATGACTCTCAAGCACCTACAATAAATGTCTAACTTTACCACTAGATATTTGATAAACATACTAGTGGTGTAAGCAGACCGTAATTGACCTGTGATCAGAACAGATCCCCCTTGGTTTGGCACGCATGATGTGAACCACGGATTTGACTAAAAACCTTAACCACGATAGTATGAAATACAGTTTTACTGCCGCTGTCACTTTTCAAAAGTTAATGTTGAAATCATTTCTCACATCAAAGGAGAATTCCCCCCTTATGTGTAGCATAATATATGGGAATGCAATTTAGAAAAAACCTGATTCAACAGCATTAGCTATGGCATTTTAGTGGAATCTGCTTCCCTCTTACTCTTGACAAATGCTGTTTGTGTGTTAAATTACAGGTTTTGTGTTCCCAAGATACCTTTTATTTTGTGATTTCAAGAAAACAAGTTTGGTTATCTTGAGATCACGAGAAAAGTAAGTCGTGATGCAGAGTTTTGCATTGTGTTGGTCTTGGGTACTAATATATCAGTCACAGTAAAACAGATTCACGGTATGACATTACGTGTTGTGGCAGGACTGATTGCAATGAATATACATTGCTCAGTGAATTCAAGTGTGGTACCGTGATAGGATGCCACCTGTGCAATAAGTCCATTCGTGAAATTTCCTCGTTACTAAATATTACACGGTCAACTGTTAGTGGTATTATAACAAAGTGGAAGCAATCGGGAACAACAGCAACTCAGCCACAAAGTGGTAGGCCACATAAAATCACAGAGCGGGGACAGCGCATGCCAAGACCCACAATGTGCCGAAATCGCCAACTTTCTTCAGAGTCAATAGCTACAGACCTCCAAACTTTGTGTGGCCTTCAGATTAGCTCAAGAACAGTGCATAGAGATCTTCATAGAATGGGTTTCCATGGCCGAGCAGCTTTATCCAATCCTTACTGTACATCACCCAGTGTGATGCAAAGCATCGGAGGCAGTGGTGTAAAGCACACCGCTACTGGACTGTAGAGCAGTGGAGACGTGTTCTCTGGAGTGATGGGGTTGGGGTTGAGTGTGGGGTTGTTTTTCAGGGGTTGGGCTTGGCCCCTTAGTTCCAGTGAAAGGATCTCTTAATGCCTAGGCATACAAAGCCATTTTGGACAATTCCATGCTCCCAACTTTGTGGGAACAGTTTGGGGATAGCCCCTTCCTGTTCCAACATGACTGCACACCAGTGCACAAAGCAAGGTCTATAAAGACATGGATGAGCGAGTTTGGTGTGGAGGAACTTGACTGGCCTGCACAGAACCCTAACCTCAACCTGATAGATCACCTTTGGGGTGAATTAGAGCAGAGACTGCAAGCCAGGCCTTCTCATCCAACATCAGTGCCTGACCTCACAAATGCTCTCCTGGAAGAACGGTCAAAAACTCCCATAAACACACTCCTAAACCTTGTGGAAAGCCTTCCCAGAAGATTTGAAGCTGTTATAGCTGCAAAGGGTGGGCAAACTCCATATTAAAGCCTATGTATTAAGAATGGGATGTCATTAAATTAATATGTGTGTAATGGCAGGCGTCCCAATACTTTTGGCAATATAGTGTATATGTAATAAATATTGCACAATATTATATAACTTCACTTGGATTCAAGGAAAAAGTTGTCAGGATCAGTCCCTGTCTTGTCCCGAACTGGCCATTGTTTTCTGTTGGGCTAGCAAATGTCACTGGCCATCCCCTCTTTCATGTGTGTAGTACTATTCAGTTTTGATTGTTTTCCCTGCTTTCTGGGCATACCAACTGGCTGAATGGGCTGACTGTATGGCTGAGAACCACGTATCCCTACCAGCATGGATACTGAATATTTTGTATTTTCTGCCCTACAGTTCAGTTTGGTATACCCCTGTGTTAATTTTGGCTTGTCTTATGATTTGTATTTATGTATTGGTGCTTGTTTTATGTCTCTGTTTTTTGTTGTCCAAGTTTATTTGTAGTTTTGTAGAGATGCTGTGTAATCCTTCTTCTTATCACCTCTTAGTTTTTGGTTAATTGTAAATGACCCTCTTCTGTTCCTAGCTGTTCCTAGTCTTCATTGTAATAGTCCACACCTGTCCCTTATTGTAACTTCATGTGTTAATAAGCCTACTCATGACCTGTTCCTCTGTCAGTCATTGTTGTTGATGTAGGTCTGTTAGTGCTCTGTGTTTATTCCCTGCGTGTGGATTTGGATTTTTGTTGATGTATTGTGGCATTGTTTCCTCTGTACCTCCTTCAGTGTTTAGTTCCAGCCCCTGTAACTTTCTAGTCGCCTATCTGTCGGTATTTTGACCCCACATGGTCCTTTTGATTCTAGTGTGGTTTAGTGTTTGATGTTCAACAAAGACCATGTGACAATAGTGAGTTTTTTCCCCCCAGTACTTAAATTAAATTTGATTTTTTTAATAGAACATGAGTCACATCAACATCACCAGACACTGTTAAATTATTTGCACATTTTAGCAAAGATAACAGCAGAAACATGCAGTAGTGGTAGTAGTAATAATAATTAATAATAATAATGGACAAAATTAATACAGAAAAATTAAGAATAATTTTAAATATTCTTACCGTAGTCTCTTCTGGCATCGTTGCCAGAGACAATCCAATGGATTTGATGGTATAATTAGACTCTGTAGGATACACAACTAAATTAGTGTGGCCAGTTCTAATTGTGAAATCAAAGGTAGCTAAACCTTTTCAGATTTTTAGTAAGTCTGGCAATTTTTATTGCCTGTTAGACAATGTTATTACCTTGCAGAGGAAGAGCTATGCAGTTTGTGTGATCACATTTGTAGATTTTTCCAGTTCCATTATTTCCCAGTGGTGCACTGACAATAATCCTAAAAGATGCAAAAAAAAACCACAGCATATCATTATGGACTATCAGCTTTAATAATAAAATTCCATACTTCCCTAATTACTTATCTAGTTGAGGTGCGCGTGCTACTGAGAAACCGGGACACTGCCTTCAGATCAGGTGATAAGGCTGCCCTGAGAACAGCGAGGACCAACCTGTCCCGGGGGATCAGAGTAGCAAAGCGTGCACACGCTCAGAAAGTCCACGGCCACTTCCAGGAGGAACCACTATGTGGCAGGGCATTCGGGCCATCACCGACTACAGGATATCTCTACCTGCCTGTGACAGTGAGGCCACCCTCCCAGATGCGTTGAATGACTTCTACGTATGGTTTTAAGTGCAGAACAAAACGGCAGCAAGGAAGACCACCCCTCCACCTGACCACCAGGTGCTATGCATGACCACGGCCGACGTGAGGAGGTCTCTGCTAAGAGTTGACCCACGGAAAGCCGCCGGACCAGACAACATTCCTGGCCATGTGCTCAGAGGATGTGCAGACCTGCTGGCAGATGTCTTCACAGACATCTTCAACATCTCTCTGAGCACCACTGTCATTCCAAAGTGCTTCAAATCCACCACCATCATCCCTGTGCCCAAGAAGTCTATGTGTCCTGCCTCAATGACTACCGTCCCGTCGCACTCACACCCATCATAATGAACTGCTTCGAGAGTCTCGTCATGAGGCACATCAAGACCCTGCAGCGACCCACACTGGACCCCCTGCAGTTTGTGTATCGTCCCAACCACTCAATGAACGATCCCATCACAACCACCCTTCACCTGGACCTCACCCACCTGGATAAAAAGGACACTTATTTGAGAATGCTGTTGAGAATGCTTATTTGAGAATAGACTTCGGTTCAGCATTCAACACCATCATCCCTTAGCACCTGATAGGGAAGTTGAGCCTGCTGGGCATGAACACCTCCCTCTGTAACTGGATGCTGGGCTTGCTGACTGGGAGAGCTCAGTCAGTTAGGATCGGGAACACCACCCCCAGTTCTATCATGCTCAGCACAGGGTCCCCAGGGCTGTGTGCTCAGTCCGCTGCTGTTCATGCTACTGACCCACGACTGTGCAACAATGCACAGCTCGAACCACATCATCACGTTCGCTGATGGTAGGTTTGATCAGCAGGGATGATGAGGCAGCATACTGAGAGGAGATACTATGGCTCACGGACTGGTGTAGAATCAACAACTTGCCTCTTAATGTGGACAAAACAAAAGAGATGGTTGTTGACTTCAGGAGAACACGACGAGATCATTCTCCACTGAATATCGATGGCTCCTCTGTGGAGATTCCTTGGTGTTCACATCGCGGAGAATCTCACGTGGACCCTCAACACCCGTTCCATTGCCAAGAAAGCCCATCAGTGTCTATACTTCCAGCTCACCTCCCCATCCCCATCCTCATCACGTTCTACAGAGGGACTATAGAAAGTATCCTGAGCAACTGCATCACGGCCTGGTTTGGGAATTGCACTGCCTTGGATCGCAAGACCCTACAACGGATAGTGAAGACAGAAAAGATTATTGGGGTCTCTTTCCCCTCTGTCAAGGACCTCTATAAGACAAGGTGCATCCGCAAAGCAACCAGCATTGTAGATGACCCCATGCACCCCTTTCTCTTCTCCCCTCTGCCGTCTGGAAAAAGATTCCGTAGCATACAGGCCCTCACTGCCAGGATGGGCAACAGTTTCTTCCCCCAAGCTATCAGACTCCTTAACCAGAAATGGAATGGAACTGGTTAAGATTCTTCCAAACTGCTGTCCCCTCACAACATACTCAGTCCATACCATTCCCCTTATTTACATACTGTAAACTTTTTTCACTCATGATTCTTCTTTTCCGTTACATTGTCATATTGTCTATATTGACTATAACCTTGAATTTTCTGCACATGTTTTAACTTGCACATCCAATAAGTATTGTTTACATTCTCTTGTTGATGTCGGCTGCACTGTGCACTGTGTACTTGCATTTATTATGCTGTGTTGTACTGTACTGTATTGTATTGTTTGCTCTTGTTCGTTGCACTTGTCACTTTGTCTTGTTTGCACTTGTGCCGTCTCGTGTGTTTTGTTTCTTGTATTGCACCATGGTCCTGGAGGAACGTTGTTTCGTTTCACTGTGTATTGTGTATATGGCTGAAATGACAATAAACCTACTTGACTTGATTTGACTTGACTTGACTTGACTAGTTCTGCGGCCTCGTGTGTACGACCGAATCACACTTGTGATATATTGTAGTACAACCGCACTCCTTCTTGACCATACTTTCTCCTATACGCCAGTGTCATGAGGCGGCCTCCTGAGATGCTTTTCCCGCTGTCCTGAGGAAGTCCCACATATTTTCTGAGTTCTCATTGGTCGCTTTTCCTTCACTCTCAGGTCAAACTCCTCCAAACCCATTTCTACTGCGTTTAGGTCAGATGGCCAGGTCATGTGATGCGACACTATCACTCTCCTTTGTAGGTGGCTTGGTGTGTCCAAACGGGTGTGTGTGTGTCTGTGTGCATATATATATACAGTATATATATATGGCTGCTTACATTAGCTGATTAATTGCTGCAACACAGTGAATACAGTGATTCCTGCAGAAGCTGTTTTCAAGCTCGTGTTCACATACATTGGGATTCAAATTATGATTATTGTTCACACTGGACAGTATAACCATGTACTACATAAATCAACTCAACGTGTAACTTTGACTAAACGGCACATATACTGATCAGCCATAACATTAATACCACCTGCTAAGTATTGTGTAGGTCCCCCTTGTGCCAGCAAAACAGCTCTTAACCAATAAGGCATTCCACAAGACCTCTGAAGTTGTGTTATGGTACGTGGAACCAAGATGTTAGCAGCAGATCCTGTAAGTCCTGTAAGCTGTGAGGTAGAGCCTCCATGAATCGGATTTGTTTCTCCGGTACAGTCCACAGATACTTGATCAGACTGAGATCTGGGGAATTTGGAGACCAAGTCAGCACCTTGAACTCTTTTTCATGTTTTTCAAACTGTTGCTGAACAATTTTTGCAGCCTGGCAGGGTGTCATCAGGGAATACTGTTTGCAATGAAGTATGTATTTGGTCTGCAACAATGTTTAGGTAGGTGGTACGCTACAAAGTAGTGTCCATATGAATGCCAGGAGCCATGTTTCCCAGCAGAACATTTCCCGGAGCAAAGCAGAACAGATAAATAAGAGCACAAATAAACTCACTGTGGCTGTTGCATAGTCACTTTAATACTATTTGTTTTATACTACCAGCGGCACAGACAGGGAAGCCAGCAATTTACACGGCACTCCCAGTTACACGTTACATGGTTGCAACGTTTATTATTAAGGGAAATGCATGAACACACATATTAATTTACAATATTTAAAGTGAGGTGTGGTGCGAAGCACATGCCAATAACTGCATAATTAGCTCTCCTGATTAACCCTGTCGCATCACATTTATGGCAACCAATCATGGACAGTGGTTGATATCAGAACAAATTAAGAAGCTTGCCTCGGGGACCCTGCATAGATGATATGTTGAAATGGCAATTACCATGGCGATTATGCATCATACAGTGTCGCATTGTCAAAACAATGTTCACTCCATTAATATCATCTGATGTATATGGCCAGCTTTAGTCAAGGCTCTTTTAAACAAAATTTAAATACTAATTGAGGGACTGTACATGCATATTACTTACAATATTAATATTATTAACACACTGCCCAGTTCCATCACTACGCATTGGCAAAGGAATGCTATTTGTTATGTTCATTGTAATTCATTAATTATAACAGTCTCACTACCTGTATATATAGTTATTAATTATAACAGTTTCACTACCTGTATATATAGTCATTAATTATAACAGTCTCACTACCTGTATATATAGTCATTAATTATAACAGTCTCACTGCCTGTATATA
>JAAGVU020000041.1:16045671-16059193 GCA_011763525.2 Mormyrus iriodes | reverse complement strand
GGAGGGTGATGCTTGAAATCATTGTTCTTCCTCTGGTAACCATGGTTACCTGCAAGGAAACACGTGCAGTCATCATTACGTTGCATAAAAAGGGCTTCACACTTGCTACTAAGATTGCACCTAAATCATCCATTTATCGGATCATCAAGAACTTCAAGGAGAGAGGTTCAATTGTTGTGAAGAAAGCTTCAAGGCGCCCAAGAAAGTCCAGCAAGCTCCAGGACCATCTCCTAAAGATCGGGGTGCCACCAGTGCAGAGCTTGCTCAGGAATGGCAGCAGGCAGGTGTGAGTGCATCGGTACGCACAGTGAGACGAAGACTTCTGCAGGATGGCCTGGTGTCATGAACGGCGGCAAAGAAGCCACTTCTCTCCAAGAAAAACATCAAGGACAGGCTGATATTCTGCAAAAAGTACAGGGATTGGACTGCTGAGGACTGGGGTAAAGTCATTTTCTCTCTGATGAAGCCCCTTTCCGATTGTTTGGGGCATCCGGAAAAATGATTGTGCAGAGAAGGTGAGCGCTACCATTAGTCTTTCTTTACTGTTGGCATGACATCCTGAGACCATTCATGTGTGAGGCTGCTTCTCATCCAAGGGAGTGGGCTCACTCACAATTTTGCTAAGAATACAGCCATATACCATAGAATGGTACCAAACCATCCTCCAAGAGCAACTTCTCCCAACCATCCAAGAACAGTTTGGTGAAGAACAAAGCCTTTTCCAGCATGATGGACCACCGTGCCATAAGGCCAAAGTGATA
Organism: Mormyrus iriodes; assembly: GCA_011763525.2. Lineage (NCBI taxonomy): Eukaryota > Metazoa > Chordata > Actinopteri > Osteoglossiformes > Mormyridae > Mormyrus > Mormyrus iriodes. The sequence goes on along the minus strand of JAAGVU020000041.1, from coordinate 16,058,432 downwards.
ACTAAGTGGCTTAGGGAACAAAACATTGTATTTTTAGGTCAATGGCCAGGAAACTCCCCAGACCTTAATCCCATTGAGAACTTGCAGTCAATCCTCAAAAGGCGGGTGGACAAACAAAAACCCACAAATTCTGACAAACTCCAAATTTGAATATGCAAGAGTGGGTAGCTAGCTATCAGTCCGGATTTGGCCAGAAGTTGATTGACAGCATCCCAGGGCGAATTGCGGAAGTCTTGAAAAAGAAGGGTCAACACTGCAAATATTGACTCTTTGCAAAAACTTGATGTAATTGTCAATAAAAGCCTTTGAAATTTATGAAATGTTTGTAATTATACTTCAATACACCACAGAAACAACTGACAAAGATCTAAAAACACTGAAGTAGCAAACTTTGTGAAAACCAATATTTGTGTCACTCTCAAAACTTTTGGCCACGACTATATATTTATGAAGTATGCTACGCAGCAATTTTTATTTATCTGTGCTGCACATATAAGGAGATAGTCCCATCCATCTATCCATTTTCTGTACACGCTTATCCTATTCAGGGTCAATGGGGTTCTGGAGCCTATTTTGGAGGTTACAGGTGTGATGCGGTGAACAACCCAGGATGGGGCGCCAACCCATCGCAGGGCACAATCACACACCATTCACTCACACATGCATACCTATGGGCAATTTGGCAACTCCAATTAACCTCAGTACCCAGAGGAAACCCCACGATGACAAGGGGAGAACATGCAAACTCCACACACTTGGAGCCATGGCAGAAACTTGAACTGTGGTCCCATTGCTAAATACTAAGCCACCGTGCCACCCCTTGGAGATAGAAATATTTGGTAAAATGTGGGACTGAGTTTATGCAGACTAGTATTGCATGGGACACGATACTAAAAAGGTACTGCATTCCTGATAGCTGTTCGATATTACATTTCTTAAGTACGGGTATTAATTACATTACTACAGATATCTGTAACGCTGACCATCAAATCAGGACCATTGACTGTCTCCACTGCCAAAACAATATTGTACTCTATGTCAGAATTGCACACATCATGATATATAGCACAGTTCCAGCAAACCAGCAAATTTTATTTATCTGCTTTAAGTGCTCTGCATAAAAAGATGCAAGGCTACTGAAATTTCAGCTAGTTAAATATGATCTCCCTAATTTCAAGTCTGTGATTTATGTAAGGGATCTTATAATATAGCAAGGTCTTATAATATAGCAAACAGGCAATGTTGACATCTAACTAGCATCTGTACCTACAGGTTATTATGCTATGCTGTGTTTTAAGCAGTTTGATAACCAAACAATGTGCTATGCAGGAACTTTGTTTTTGTATGTTGTACATTTATTGAGCAGAAGAAATTGCTGTAACCTTTCTATAACCCAATTTAATTTATAGTGGAGTGTATTGGTGATGAGTTTGATCAAGGAAGGAATACAGTATAAAATTTTGAATGCCTGTTTTTTTTCCCCCCCTTTCATCAGTGCAGCACCCTCTCAAAATCCATATAACGAATCGTATCCATGCCAATCCCACCCAGCCCCAAATATTCTCCTTACACGCAGTGCACTCTTGCGTGCATTTTTAATAACAATAAGACGGAAGGGGTTTTCAACACAAAGTGATATTGGTATCAAGGTCATAATTTTGTCATCATGACCACAGCATAGAACAAAGAGATTCTTTGCTGCCATGTTTGTGTAATGTTTGTCACTAGCTGATCTGTACACGCCATTTTTCCACAATGCAGTTTTGCAAGAAAAAAAGAAGAGATCTGTACAGCATATTGGATCGGTTTCTTCCAGGTTCGGGTCATTGTAGTGTGCATCCGGGTGCCAGTCGCATCATTGGTGACATGTGTGTTCTGTACCCAGGCACGGTTTGCCATCACACTAGTCCGTTAGCCAAGTCCACATAACCATGCTCTGGCCCACCAAATCAAGCGGGCCAGGGCATTTATAGTGTACTCATGTACGCAGTACTGGTAATGCTTCTGTACTGTGATGACAGTTCACATGACATTGAAAGTGACAGTGAAAGGACACAGCCAGAGAGCTGCCACCGCACCTGGCTCCAGTAGCGGTTGACGATGAGCAATGTGGCATCGTCGGTGGCCTGCCGCTTCTCCAACTTCTCGATGCGCTCGCGCAGCTCATCTTCCATGGCCTGCCTCTGCTCCAGGCGCTCGCACAGCTTTTTGTTTTTAAACTGCAACACTTTCATGTCCATCTCCTCCTGTACGAGAGGCACACAGAAAATAAATTACACAACAAGATTCACCAGGAAAATACATTCACTATATCACTACAGTCAACCCTTCTGCATCGCAACTTTTCCCACTGCGGTTTCGATATATGTTGGGGTCGGTATAAGAAATTAAATGGAAATTTGTTGGAGTTTTTTGAATGCTGCAGAAGACACAAAGTTTAGTAACTCATTAACGCATAAAATACACATACAGTGCTAGTAGGGCTGCACAATTTCACATGCACTCGCGATTATATGGTGCAGGGCCTTAGATGACAGGCGAAACATTTGACTGGACACTAGCTTTTTGGTACTATACGGACATTTACTTACGTCTAGATTAGTAGTGCACCTACTATTAGTAATCAGTATAAATTCAGCATATCCTTATGTTTAATAAACATGTGGGACTTTAAACTGCAAAAAGTACTGCCACCACAATGACGTCTTTTGTACCCTGTTTATCCACAATACCTCCTCTTTCAAAAGATGCTGTGCCTGCTGAGCTGTTCCTTTCTTCACTGTCACTTCAGTGCTTATCGCTTCCATCATTTACCGAAACAGTAGAATGTGGCATGCTCCACGAACAAAATTTAATAAACATAAGGGTACGCTGAATGTATACACATTATGGGTACTACAATATGTATCATTAATATTTTAGGCGTACTAATAATCTGCTTACCAAATTGTGGGCGTAAGTAAAAATCCAAATAGTGCCAAAAAGCCTGCGGCTGGACTGTTACAGAATGTTACATCCGTCATCTAAAGGCCAGGTGATTATTGTGCATGCTCCATATAATCGCAAATACATCACGATGTGATATCGTGCAGCCCTAAGTGCTAGTTTGCTGGATGGCAAGTGTTCTTACAGCTGCCTCTCACGTAATATCCCACAGTGATCTTGCTTTGCTTCGCTCACCAAAGGGACCAAAAACTTTTATGTAGTTTTCCCAGATCGCAGAGGGCCTACACCTCTAGCCCCTGCATTGTGGAAGGCTGAACTGTATAGTCTTTTTCAGATGTCTATTATGTTTGCACAGCAGCTTCATGCCAAATTTAACCATTCTTAATAGCAAACTTATGAAAACTCTCCAGTCCGGGGGCAGGAATCAAACCAGCAACCTTGGAAGTGTGAGGCTACAGAGCTGTCCACCGAGCCAACAGGCTGCCTGGTGTTTCTAGGTATAGAGCAGCATTTCCCACCCCAGTTCTCAAGGACCCCCAGACAGTTCACGTTTTTGCCCCCTCCCAGCTTACGGGATGTAAGAGGGAGTAAAAAGAGGGACTGTCTGGGGGTCCTTGAGGACTGAGATGGAAGACACTGGTATAGAGAACATTTTAAATATGGGGGACAAAAACAGATGGGATTAATAAAATGTAACAAATCCAGAGAAATCAGATACAAGCAGTGAAACATTAGGACTGCTGAAATTCAATGCTGAGCTCTGAATATAGTTTAGATAAAAAGAGGAGAGCAATGTGACTGACCGTGGAGGACACACCACCTATACGAATAGGTTCGATCAACGTGGTGGTGGTTTTCTCTTCTTTTTTCCCCTTCTTTTCCACCGGTCCAGGGGGGCTGTCCCCTCCGACCCCGGCTGTCCTCTTTCCTCCTCCCATACCAGACATTTCTTCTGTCAGGCTAAGAACCAAACAAATGAACACCAAAGCAGGCATCACTAAATGACCTTACATATACAATAAACTTGGGAAAAACTATGCATAGTTCTTCTGAAATTATATATAATAGATATAAATAAATAGATAAATTATATATAATAGATAATGACTAACACTGGACATACTAATGCATACGCATATATAGCTATCTGGATATATAAAATGCGCATCAGAAGTTTTTTAAACTTTGATTATAAGAGAACATAATGATCAGATCGCTGAAATCATATAAAATTCAGTGTGGCACGACTGTGCAGGTCCTACTTTACATCAAGGAAACGGGAGTAACGTTATTTGTTAGTACAAGAACCTGACTGAAGGCCAAAATTTAAAAAAAAATACAAGCAATCTAATTTAAAGCTAACATACGAATAGGCTCATTAACTAAAATGTAGTTCCCCGCATCGTTCCCCAAAAACACAAGTGAATAATAACAAATCGTTTTGCTTAAAATGAATGTCAGACAGCTACTTAGCCAGCTAGCATATCGATGAATCGCGCTAGTTTGCGTAGCTGATAACGATTTCTATTAGTTAACGGGATCCTAAGTTATATATAAAGCAAACCCATCATACAAAAATAGATAAAGTTAAAAAAAAATCTATATAAACTGTTAAAAGAAAGGAGACGCAAACCCTTACGATGCAAGAGTACTCCCCAACGGAGGAGAGCAAAGCTAAACGCTTACGCAAATTGAAGACGGGAAGTTCCGGTGGCCGCTGTTGCTTCATTTTCAAAATAAAAGTCCCGAAGCTTACCCTTTGCTGCGCCAAAATGGCATCGTACTGAGTTATCTGAGTGAAGAATGTTGTGGCAGTCGGGAGACTGTGTTCTGGAATACTTGAAATAGTTGCAAAACAACCAACCAAAGGAATTGTGAAATTCCAAGGCTATATCATTTTCCAGGACAATGTAAATAAGCTACCTTGGGCCAGTCCTTATTTTAATCATAACTATGTAAAAGATATTCTGGGTAAAATTATTAAAAAAAAAAAATCCATCCTGACCTCTTAGGGGCTCCATATTATTATAGCGACATAATGTAAAGTAAATAGCAATCTTTAAGAGGACCAGAAAATGTAGAGTTATTTTTCGGACTAGAATTAAGTGTTGTTCCATATTTTATTTACATAGACGAATGTGGGAATATCCTTGCATGTGTTGTTTTACTACAAGTAGAATCATAACTCGTCACAAATAAAAAGTATATGAAGTTTTGTTAAATCATTAGTAACTAATATCATACCATAGCTTTGCAATGTCATGCTTTCTCTTAACAAGTAAACATCTCTTTTTAATCTTTTTACTAAACTTAGTATTTTTATAATTAACTTTGTGTTAAATATGATTATCATCTTCATGCCACCTCATGAGGGTCACAGTGCCTGCATGCTGAGTAGGTCAGACCAGTAATCTGTACCCTTCCTCCAAATTGTTGTTCACTGTGTACAAATAAGCAACCGATTTTCCTCTCTGCAACTCACAATCCACTAAGGCAACACTCTTTCTCTCTGAGAAAAACTGGCTCCTCAGCCTATGACTTGTGAACATCCCCACAGTTTCTTGTGGTCTTTCACCATGTGGAATTCCAGAGGAGAAGAAACTCCAGCTCAGATCATGAGGTTTGCCTGCAGTGCCTATGGTTCCAGAGGCCTTATAGTGTCTGAAGGTCAGACTGACACCTGTTTTTCTCACACACTAGCTCTGGCTCCTTCCCTACCAGATAACAAAAATGTAACATTTCCAAGGCCGATGGGTCCTTCCCATTCATGTGTGCCTTTAAAATGGCTCCCACTTTCACAGTGACGGAGGGCTCCACATAGCCATTTCAGGCTGAGTCACTGAGTTACAGAGGTGGCTGGGCCACTTGCCAAAAAACACCATCTAGGCCTGGCTCCAGGGTGTGTCCCAGTAACGTAGGGTACTGTGGTTTTGCTTGGTCTATGTTCGAGTAGGTTGTTTAACTCTATAGTTTAATATGCCTTGTGGTAAACAGTCTAAGATAACTAGAGAGCGCAGGTGGTATTGTCTTTTTGTAGATGGTGTGTTAGCATTTTCGTTCCTTCAGCAAAAATCCTATGAGGAAAGTGAATGGGATTTTAGAAAACTAGCAAAAATGACATCCGTGGTTAAAACGAGTTTTTTTTTTTTTGGTGGTATTGCACCAAGTTCGGGTGGTTTGTGCTCCCAAAATTAATATACTGTTAACATTTTGCTAACTGAAGTGAAAAATGAAGTACAACTGAGAGCAGTTTTGTCAAACTCCCCCCAGTGTGCTTTTATGCAGTTTATCATTTGCAGTTCATCAGCCACCACTGCAAATAATGGCTGCCATGTGTTTCTTCCTTGTTACCCCACTGTGTAAGAGTTCTGTGCTCCCTTGTCCGGTCATTGTTGCCTGTCCGCTTCCGTGCTGCGGCTTTAAACAATAAAGTTCCAACGCGGGGTTGTTTCTGGAAAGGCTCCCTTGTCCTGGACAGTGTCCTTTCCGTCTGCACCATGCCGCGCCAGTAAGCAAATTAGTATCAATAGCATGTGACGTTTTAACTTTAAACTTGTATAACTTTTAGCTATATTTTATTTTGAAGTCCTATTCAATAAATTACAAAACTACTTCATGCAGTATGTGAAACCTTGTTTTTAAATGTCAGTCAGAATTTGGTTGATTCATGAAAGTACTCATGTTGAGGGGGTTATTAAAAAGAAGCTTGTACGTGTTCATTGAGCAATTTATTCAGTTCCTGTTAATTTAATTGCAGTATGCAAATGCAATTGGTTCTTTTTATTAATGCTGAGATCGTAATCAGCATTTTTTTATTAGTGGAGATTTTATATTCAGTTTTTATTCAACATTGTTTCAAGTTAGTTGTCAGGATTGTCTTTTTTTCTACTGTTACAGCATGGCATGGCACAGACGGGGGGAAAAAGTGGTGATCCACGGAGTGGCTCTGAGACAAAGGGGTTTATTAATAAACAGAACTGACCGCACTGGGGAAAACCAGAAAATAAAGGGACCACGAGGGGTCAGAACTAAACAGGAGAAATAACTAAAAAGAACCATAAATTAGCATACTAGAAAAACCAGGCAGAACAACAATACACAGTAACGACTGACTAAGAAAACGAACAAAAGGCATATAAATTATATCTTGAGAAATTTGTTTTAATATGAATAAACTTGTTTCAGTTAAAGTCAGATTTTTTTAACTTTTCCAGTGCAGGATGAAGGTACTTCAGCAGTCTTTTTTTTTTAACCCTTCTTACTAATTTTTACAAGGGGTGCCAATAATAGTGGAAGGCACTGTACATATGACCTCACACACTGCCAGAGCTGTGTTAGAACACTGCTGTGCTGTTTTGTGGGGGTGTTAAAAAATGACAATGGCTTTCCATTTGTCAAATCAGTTGTCCTATCAGTTTTATAATGTATTCCACAAACTTTTTATTCCAAAGGCTCTACAAGCAGATCAGTGCTTTCACTCTTGTTTCAGAGTCATTAGTTTCTGTAAATGCATTGTGGCAACAAAACAATGCATTGACCTTAAAAAGAAAATGTACTTTTGAATACTTTATTTTAAAAAATTTCTGTGGTACATAATATAAGATTCAGAAAATCCAGAAAAACAAATCTTATATACACTATCATTTAAGTTATGTACAATAATTAAGATTACAAAGATAATAAACAGCTAAGATGCAGAGCAATGTGACTAAAGTTCTTTCAGGAGGCTTCCTTCAGGAGAACACAGGTCCTGCAAAAACCTCAGATCAACGACTGCTGGACATCTAGTGAGAGTGATGTTAGGACATCGGCACATTGTGCATTAGCAAAAGGTCAGTACCATACTAATTTCTGCTACATTCGCCAATTTTCTGAAATCCCATTTTGTATCCTCATAGGCTTTTTGCCAAGGGATCAGATCTTCAAAAATGCTAACAAACAGCGTACAGAATGACGCCATTCTGCTTCTTATCTCATCCAGGACTGAAACCCTGTTGGTGACAGTTTTTATTTAAAATTGAGCATCCAAAACTAGCTGCATCTCAGTGTGGTATGGTAACTGCACATCTGCTGACCAGAAGGCCCTGCAGCAGGTCGTGAAGATGGCCCAGCACATCACTGGTACCCAGCTCCCAGCAATAAAACACATCTATCACAAACAGTGCCTATGTAGTGGTCTCAGCATCAACAGAGACCCCACCCACTCCAACCATGGTCTGTTCTCCCTCCTGCCCTCTGGGAAGCGCTACACGAGTCTCAGTGCCCATACCCCCACACTCAGGAACAGCTCCTTCTCTCAAGCTGTTATCCATCTGAACTGTCTATCCACTGAACGCTGAACTCTTCTCACTCGCATACTTACCCACCCCCCTCCAAACTGAGCCCTCATAACCCCACACACATGCACATTCATATACAGTAATGACTGTTCTTTTGCTCTACAGGCATATGCTACATGCCATTTGCACAATATTATCTCTGTACTTTAATGTCACCTGTCTTTGCAGTACTGTATTATATTGACAATGCCACTGTTCAGCTCCATTTCAGTACCTTAGTTAGACACTATCTCATCTATGGAGACTGTCTGTAAGTTGATATGTATGAAAACATGATGAAGTGTCTTAATGAGTATCCTTCTAGTGGCGATAATGTGATGTGGTGCCCATAAAATGGTCTAAATGGTCCTTATGGGTGCCCTTCTAATGGATGCTATTATGAAGTGCTCTGTATGCCACCCCCACATGATTAAGTGTCCCAAAGGGTACCCTTTCCAATGGAGCAAATGAGTTGCAGTGCTGTAAAGGGTACTCCTAAGCACTGAAAAAACATGATGAAATGCTCAGATAAGTGTCCCACCATACATAGCGAATCATTATACTAACAAGGGGCGGGGGGGGGGAGTACCGGTTCACAAACTTTTCCAAATTGCAAACAAAGCATAATATTTCGTTTTACTTGAATTGCATTTCATTTCAGACATAAGGCTTAAAGGCGTAATTCGCTAAAGCCCGCCTAAAACATATCATTTTTCAGTTTTAGAGTGAACTGCCCCTTTAATTACTTGATGGACTCACGTGTTGGCAATGTTTGTGGTACCTCCTTGCCACTAGATGGCGAAAGTCATATCCAATACAACAATATGGAACTTTATCGTCATCTCTAATCGACGTAATGAGTATGACCTCGAATACGTGAGAGTCAAAATTGGAAGGCGGTTATATGTTGTGTTAGTAAAAAAGATAAACATGTTCCGGACAAGGTTCAATGTTTGCTGCCTTACGCTTGGTAAACGGGTAAGTTACGTTGAAAATAAAGAAAAGGCGACTAGACCCGGCAAAGAGTTACACATGGCACGCTGGCATACTACTCATAACTGGAATCAATGAATAGAAAGGTAATATTCATCACTGCTGTTGTTTAATTTATGTTATTCCAGTTGTCTTCATCGTTTGCGGGAGAAAGTGCCCTGCCGTCCAACCTGCTAATCCCACCGAACCTGGTTGAAGTCCAGCGCAGACGTAAGACTTTTCTTTTTTTTATCCATCACTTTCTTTCCCTTTAATCTACAACAGTTTTTGGGCAAAATCAAAACCACTGCAGATACTTTTGTTACGTGTATTGAAATGTGATCATCTGGTAGCCAATTGCTATAAGCTATTAGAAGAGTACTTGTATCTTTGAGAGAATTTTTTTTTCTAGTACGGCCATTGCCAACGGACTCAAACATCCCAGTGCTGCACAAGTGCGAGGCAACCATTGCGCGGCATCTGCGTCCCACCCAGGCATGGCTGGAGTCCTTGAGAAGCCGCGAGGATGACCAGCTGGGTATAGTTGAGCTTCACCCAGATGTCTTTGCTGTGCACCCCAGGTATAACTCTTAACATCAGAAGTCTTAACATCTGTAAGTGATGAAATGATCTCACCTCTATGGTAAAATGTTTTTTCAGTGCAGCACATTTGTTTTAATGTTGTTCATTTACCACCTACTATAAGAATTTAAGGGCACTTCCCCTTTTCCAATGACTTCCTTTCAAGTACAAGCACCAAAAGATTCAGTACCCGAAGAACCAAAGCAACTGGGGTACTTTTTTGGTACTGGGGTACTTTTTTGGTACTTCGGTACTTTGGGGTGAGACTTGCAAATGTGTTCATCGTTGATTTAGATATAAAAATAGCCTCATAGTCTCTAAAGCACAATACAAACGCCATTTTGAAAAAAGTTACGAACCCCAAAACCTATGATAAACTAAGTAAAAATTAATGAAGTAGTAATGTATGCATGGAGAAGAACCAGAAGATCTGGATGACATGACAAGAAAAAGTATTTGCTATAATATACTAGGCTTTACTATACTGAAAAAAAATTGGAATATCACAATGCAGTTTTGTTATAATAATATTGAGATATTTATAAAGTGAAAAAGGAGTTAAAAACATTCATTTCTCACAAATCTGTCTAGGAGTGATTTTAAACAGTAAAGATAATTATGATTGGCTCAGGGAACGCATCACTCATGCAAAAGCAGCAGAGGTAAACTTTTAAATTGTGTTTTTTTAATATATACTAGATATTCTTGAAAAGAAATAATCATTAAAATTGCAATACTTGCTAAGTTTCCTATAGCAAAGTAAAAATATTTTAGTGGAACTTAAGCCTCCCGCGCTATAATGTCCAGACCGTATGAAGGTATGGAAAAAGACAGAGCTCAACCCAGCTGACTGTCTCAGTCCTTGTGATTTGAGAATTCAACTGCATAACATGCGGTGTTGGTGTTAATATTACACATGCCCAGACCTATAATACACTACAGCCATTTTTCGAATTCAGTACAAAATACCCCCCCTCGCCTTGTGATGTCATTCAGTGCTGGTACCAGTTGAGTGGAGTTTGCTAGTGGAAAACAAACACCGTGATGTACTGTACTTTTTGGACTTTTTTAAAGTTCCAAAAGTACAGTACCTGGTGAAATGGACAAGCAGAATGTGAGTATGATGCACTTCACTTATTCGCTTTCTACTATTTTTTTCACTTTCCTAAAAAATAATTCTCTCTGAACTCACGCTTTGAATGGTTAAACATGGTGAAGCGCATTTCAGAGATCCATAGGAATAGTTATGATGGCAGACCTGTGTATGCAAAATAACGACTGCTGGCTACATGTGCACTCTCAGCTTCCCTCTGCTGGCAGTTCCAATTTTACTGCCCTCTGTTGTTGCAGTTACAATTTTGGATCTGATCATGTGTCCAATTTTTAGCTGTAGATTTTCATCCATACAATGTTTTTCTGAAATGATGATAAAATCCATCAAAGATCAGGGTAAATAGAGTAAATAATGACAAATAGTATGGTCCTGTTCACAAGGATAAGCCTCTAGTCATCTCATCCATCTCTTTACTGTCACTAAGCGCCATTGCTTCAGTTTTGGTGAAATTTGTCTCAAAATTTGAACAGGTCCAGATCTTCATTTGTACAATTTGGAAAAGATAACCAAAATATTTTTGGAGTCATCATGCTGACATTCCTTCTCTTTGCTACCACAGGTTATGCTGCTTCAATTTTCATGCAATTTGTCTCAAAATTTGTTCAGGTCAAGATCCTATGCTGTCTGCAAAGGTTAAAAAAGATCTATGAAATACTTTTTCAGTTATCACGCTAATGGTATCAAATGTCTGAAACTACCCTTTTTTTTCTGTCACTATGTAGCACTGCTTTAGTTTTGGGGCTGCGATCTGCCTCAAAATTTGATCAGTTCTACTTTGGCACCTATAAAATGCCTCTGCAAAACTTGTAAAAGATCCATAAAATGGTTGAGTCATTGTCTTAAATATTTATTAAAAGATTGGCTCAGGACTCGGAATCGGCAGATATAAATATTGAATGGATCGGTTAGGGGTACCAAAAAAGTCAGGACATCCCTATTCTCTATTGATTGTGTGGAAATGGTTTAGATGTGCAAAATCTGGATCAATCTACTGCAGTTTGGAAACTTTTTTTCAAAGATACTGCTCGTACAACAGATGGCAACATGGCCAGTTTTAGCTGTTGTTTACGTTTATTATAAACTGAGTTCTGAAGTAGTTATTGAACGAAGTGATAACTATGCATTTGTACTCAAAACTTTTGAAGTTTAGTATTAAAAAAATTGTAGATTGTTATCCATATAATGTTTTTCTGAAGTGTTAATAAAGTCCATCAAAGATCAAAAAAAGAAAACTATCTGCATTGTATTTTAATCTTAGCTTAAACTTTAGCCTGGTTAACTGAGCAGCCAAATCCACATTCAAGCAGACATTACTTATTTCAAGGTGTGAGCGTGTGATGCTCAAGTTTTTCTCAAATATGCCTCTCTAGCCGAAATGGTTCCGCTCCCGCTCCCCTCACATGCTCTGAATGCTACAAGCGGTGTTTCTTGTAAGGGTACAATTGCTAGATAAGTAGAACAGTTCAATTAACATTACTATATACACTGCTCAAAAAAATTAAAGGAACACTTTTAAAAACCCATCAGATCTCAGTGGGGGAAAAAAATCATGCTGGATAGCTGTACTGATATGGACTAGGTAATGTGTCAGGAAGGAAAGGATGCCACATCGTTTGATGGAAAGGAAAATTATCAACCTACAGAGGGCTGAATTCAAAGACACCCTGAAAATCAAAGTGAAGAAATGGTGGCAGGCTAGTCCATTTTGTCGAAATTTCATTACAGCAACTCAAAATGGTAGTCTGTAGTTTATATGGCCCCCACGTGCTTGTATGCATGCCTGATAACGTTGGGGCATGCTCCTAATGAGACGACGGATGGTATACTGG
>JAAGVU020000041.1:15950202-15963532 GCA_011763525.2 Mormyrus iriodes | reverse complement strand
ACATGCAATCCTGGTTTCTTACAGGCTTTTAGTAGTATGTCATTAAAGCCTTTGTACCCCTGAAATAGTATTGAACAATTTAAGTATATTTATGAATGCAAGTGTGTTGCAGTCTTGTCCCTGTGCTGTCTGGAATAGGCTTCCCTGACCAGGATAAGTGGTTACGTGACAGCTGGCTGGGTTTCTTTTCAGTTTAGCCCTTGTGGGTTTAGTTTCCTTGTACTACACAATATCTCTATGTATATACAGTTTATCAGCTGAGATGTGTGGTTACAATTTTTAAGTAAAGGAAATGTTTAGCAACACTTGAACCCATATATGATAATATATAATATATTGCACATTTTATGATTTGGGGTGGCACCACAGAATAGCATTCCTATGGATTCTCCTGAAGGTGAATGTCTGTGGTGGAGCTGTGCAGAATTTTGAAAGGTCATTGGGAAAGACCTGGATAGTTCGTAATATGCAGTGTCATGAAAAACAATTGCTCATTGTCTGGTGTTTGTCCCCCTTCACTGCTTTTCTTCTGCTGAGCTTGGCCAGAGCTCCCTGGGTTGTATTGATAATCAGGTGTCATGAAAAGATCTATACTCATATTTGTTTTGTGTGTATTTGAATGTATTTCATAATTGAGGAATGGTGATGGCCAGCAGTTTGAATCCTTTGCTATAACCCATCATGTAGGGCTGCATGATATGGAAAGATACTCTGATGTGAGATAAATCTGGTGATGATGCGATAAATCACAGATTAAGGCTGTGCAGTACATACTGTTCATATTGAGGATAGAGATTGTTAGCTGTATATGTTTATTTAAACAAATTTCATTCGATAATAGTGCAAAAAACAAATGCTTTGTGCAAAAAGCAACTGCAAAATATTACAAATAATTCTGTAAAAAGTTGTTTCCAGCTGTAGTGGAAATATCAAATGTCAGAGCTACAACCTAAGACCTGTAAATTCTCAAGAATCTGAAAACTGTCATCATAAATAAAGTAAACATCTTATCAGAGAAGCAGAATTGAACGTTGTAACTCAACTTTCAACCTTTAAATCACAAATATTTGGACAAGAACACTAATGTGTTCACTTTTCTTGGCTTTAAAGATGAACTCTGACATGGTAGTGCATCAGGGAATGTTGAGACAAGTCTTTCAGAAGGTGCACTTGTGGCTGGTGCACACACAAACTTCTTGGCTTGCTTGCTTCATTGAGGAAAGTTAACCTGGTGCTTTTTCCACCAAGCCAAAGGATCTCCTTCACTGTCAGTTGTGGGAGTCAGAAGGTAACTTAAGTTCAGCTTCAGCAGCAGCTGTTCCTGGCCGGTTTGGTCACAATTGATGCCTGCAATTGACTTCCCAGAGTCATCTTCAGCTTCTTCTTGCTGTGTTGGGCTATGACTGTGTGCCTCTGCTGAGGCCCAGATCCTAAACCTGCTAAACTTCTGGAATTAACAACAGCAGGCTAGTGCTCTTGTTATGAGTTGGTGCTCCTGAGAAATGAGCTGAGCATGTAAGTATTTTATAAATAATGTGAGTTATATTTAAAGCTCTTCAACCATCAGTTATTTGAAATAAAAACTTACCTGTTGTGTCATCAGCATCTCAGACAATATGCGTGTCTTGATGTATGTGAGGTTTTCACAGCATATATAGGTTGCCTTGAATCATGGATCATAGAAAGTAGCTGTATCCAAAAGACTTTGAGGTAATAAGCAAATGTACATGTTATGATAACCATCAATTTTCATACTGTGGTATACTGTGAAACCGGTCTACCACTGCAACCCTAACTTAAACCACAACAACATTTGTAAGCGTTGTCAGTAAGTCTGGCTGCAGTTTCTGTCAATGTGCTGCATGCTAGGTTGTCTGCAGTTTATAAAGGGGAGTTGATTTATATGTGCCCTAGCATACATTTGAAATGGGTAAAATTATCGAATCGGCAGCAAATTTTAATAATATCGGGGTGCCATTGCCCACAGCAGCACAGTAAAAGGGAGAGTAAAACTTGTCTGACTGTTGCTTTGTTCTGCCTTAGCGCATGAATCTCGTTTGTTAGCAACTCTGGTCTGTTTGCCAGTGCACTTGAAACATTCACCCAGGTGACTACATGGCACTCACATAAGTTGCCTTTGAAGTATATGCTAAATGCTGTGAATGTAAGTAGTGTACAGCTTATGCTGTTACTGGCTAGTTAAATCACTGAAATAACAGTTACCGATGATATGGTGCAGTCAGTGTCCAAAAAAGTGAATTATTTCAATGGCTTTGTTCATATTCATGGCATTGTCAGTGATAAAACGCACCAGCCCATCTTTGCATAAACTCTAGTTAGTCAAAGCCTCCCACTATTCCAGAGATGTATTTTCCCCTTTGGGGAAGTAGGATGTCTGTAAACACTGAGCAATGAGTCACAGTCAATGAAGTGAATTGTCAGGATTATCTAGGGCTTCGATGTCCTGCTTGACCAAACGTCGGTTGTACGTATGAAAAATGCCATTTCTTTCAATTTTCCAGCACCCATTTACGACATCTCCGGGACGGCAACTTGGGAGAAATAGGTGGGGGATGGAATCTGGTATTGTTTGACGCGTTTGTTGATAAGGTACACAGAACCTTTTTTGGACGGTATTTATTGGCACCATGTCTTTAGCCAGGTTGTGTGTGATGGTCTGCATTACATCTTTTTGACTCTGGGATTCAGATTCATATGGTGACATCCGCTCAAAATGCGATGGCTGTTATGAGAGAGCTCAGATTTTACCTTTTGTCTGTCATGCTGTTATGCTTGTTTAAAATGGTGGAACAGGTTTGTTGCGTTCCCTCTCCAAGTAACCACCTCTGATTGACATAATTTGCAAAATACCCAAGCTTGTTAATAGTCTACTTGTTTAACGCTGAAGTGCTGCCACACGATAGATGTACTGGCTTGTTTGGAGACCATATATTCTGCTTTTCAGCCAGCATTTTCAGCCTCAGGAGTTTTCAGTATGTAGCTGCTTCTGCTTGTAAACAATTGGACATTGCTGTTATTGCTCCTGTTATGCATATGACTTCATCTGTCTGCAAGGAGCGTCCGCAGAGTGAGTGACTCCGCTGGAAGACTCTGAACCCTTTAGTTTTTAGTTCAGTAACTTTATTAATATCATTGGCTTTATTGCAGCCCTCATGATATGCTTATTGTGTAAAGAACCTATTGTGATAACAATACACATGCGATTTAATTGTTTAACCTTACCATTGTGTATGAAAAAACATGGTTTTTCCAAAATCTGCATTGAATATCCCATGGAGTTCTGGAACAGTATTCTATGGGCAGATGATTCAGAAGTCTAACTATTGCCAAGTTGCCATTACATCTGCAAAACCAAATGATACTTTCCATGAGGCCTTAACCAACTTGGCATCATTAAATGAACTGTGAGTTCTGCCCCTGACTACTGGAGAATGTCAGGCCATTTGTCCATGAGCTGAAACTGACCTTCAAATAGGATGGGCAGCTAGATAGTAATTCATAACCATAGGCCCTACCCTATTTAGATGATGTAAATAAAAATGTCTAGATAAAAACTTAAATGTAAACTTAAATACTGAGACTGAAGGGTAGCTAGTAGCCCTGTAAATGAAGGATCTGTCACCAACAACTGAACATTCATTCAAAGGCCATCTGAACCTCAGAGGATCAAACAGATTCCTATTATGGAAACACTTTCTCTGTTGTCTAGATTGTCAGGTCAGCTGGCAAGGTAATGATGGTAAGAAGGTGAACAGTGTAGTTGTTAGCACTCAAGTGCAGTGTAATGCAGTCTCCAAGGTGAGGGTGGAGATCTCATTTAAAATTTTCCCTGGTTGAATTTCATATGTCAGCTTGGGTTCATTAATGGCTCAGAATATTGGGTCTGTGAAGATTATTTTGTTTATTCACAAGAGCTGGTTTAGTTTTTTGTTTTTTTTTCCAGTAAGCTGAACGCAGGAATAAGACTTCATCCGGAGTGGGGCATCAAGTGCAGTGTGGTAGGGGTGCAACAGTACAGAACATTCACAGTTTGGTACAAACCGTTGCTGGTGGTTTGCAGTTTGGTGCAATACTGGTACAGCAGGAAAAAGTTTGTTTTGAAATTACTAGTAAAACTCCAACCAAACACAGTTGGGAACAGTTGCAATCCAAAGGCAATGCGACTACTGATTTGCTGAATAACAAACCCTAAGAGATGCTTATTTGCATATTGTAAAACAATTACATAAAATAAAACAAATATTCTAATTATAATGAACTAACTTGTGTGTTCTCTACTGCTGAGTATGGCTGCATATCTAGCGATAAACACCCCTATACTTTGATTTCTTGGCAAAAGTGCCTTAAATAGAGACTGTTTCTGGCTTGCTCTGGTCTTGCACACATCTGGGTAATGTCATCTCACATGAGTTACCATGTGCGCTGGAATTATGTTGTTTCAAATGAGTTAGCGTGTGTGCTTGCGTTTTCAGCAATCCGAGTTTGGCATAAGACCAAGACTGACCATCGGCTCTATCAACTACTCTCTCCACAGTGCTGGTGTACTTTATTAACGAACCAAAATGTCCATCAAACTGACTGTTTTCCATGTTGAACATCATCTTGTGAATTAAGGTTCCACCCGTGTCAGTAAATGAATACATGTGTTTCATTGTGCGTACCAAACCGAAAATGATGTACTGAACAGCACACAACGAATATGTGTACCGTTACAGCCCTACAGTGTGGTATTTTTAGAGACCAGTAAAAATATGCTGTTATGCTGGAAAAGTGTGGTTAGATTTTGTAAGTAAGTAAGATGGGGTCTGAAGTTTAGTATCATGGTGTCAATTGTACTCTTGACTTTGTTGAATTGAGCAACTTAGCTTGGTAAAATGATTATTGGTAATTATGTTGCACTAATAAGTAATACTGCATGTTGTGCTCTGGTCAAGACACTAATTTATAAACGTCTGATTGTAAACATTAAACTGTAATTCAGCTTTTAGCTAATAAAATAATATCCAGGGTGAGATGTTATGCTTGTTGCATGCACATCATCAAGAAAAGCAGGACCTTTTATATAGCAGTTTTTGTAGTGCAATAAATTCACAAAATGTCTAGATGCATACATGATGTATGCATATGACAGTACAAAAAGCCTTTTGGTGTTCATGGTCATTGAATACTGATCATTTTAATATTGTATGAAGTGTCATTTCTTCATGTGGTTGATTTAACATTTTCCTTATTTTCTTGGCAGGGAGGACTGGAAACCTGTGTTGACAATTAACTCCATCATCTATGGATTACAGTATCTGTTTTTGGTGAATATATTTCTGTTTTTGTGTCCTGCACGCTATACTTTTTCCTGCCTATACAGTGGATATAAAAAAAATCTATACCCCCCTGCCAAAATGGCAGGTTTTTGTGGGATAAAAAAAAAAAATGAAACCAAGACAAATCATGTCAGAACTCATTCCGCCTTTATCGCAAAGCTGCAGCATACACATTGATGGTGAAAATGAATCAAAAACTTAGTTTAGTGAAAATAAGGGGGAAGAAATCACACAAAACCTGGTTGCATCAGTGTGCACACGCTTAAGCTGAGACACAGCTGAAGCACCTTTTGATTATTGTAGCACTTAGTCTTTTTGGGTAAGAGTCTGTCAGTTTGGCATATCTGGACCTGGCAATATTTGTGGACACTTCCTTTTAAAAATTTTCCAGATCTGTCAGATTGCAAGGGTATCTCCGGTGCACAGCCCTTTTCAGGTCACCCCACAGATTATCAATCAGGTTAAGGTCTGGGCTCTGGCTGGGCCCTTCCAGAACATCAATGCTCTTTTGGTCTTGGACTTAAAGTCCCAATTGCAGCTGTAGAAAACTAGCCCCAAAGCATGGTTCTGCCTCCACCATGCTTCATTGCGGTGTCATTTTTGCACCATTTTTGCATTTTGGTTGTGGGAGACTGGATATATCCTTAGGCCAAGTTTAACCTGGTTTGAATGTTTTTTCATTCTTTTTGAGCAAAGGCTTTTGTCTCTCTGCCCTACCCCACAACCAAGACGTATGAAGAATATGAAAGATTGTTGGCACGCGTAGGGAACAATCAGTACTTGCCAGGAAATCCTCCACCTCTTTTAATGTTGTTGTAGGCCTCTTGGTGGCCTCCTTGACCAGTTTTCTCCTTGTCATCTCATCAAACTTGGAGGGGACTTCCTGATCTTGGTAGAGTCACTGTTGAACCATATTTTCTCCACTTGTTGATTCTTGTCCCTTCACTGAGCTCCATGGGATGTTTAATGCTTTGGATACTTTTTTGTACCCCTATCCTGACTGATACCTTTCAATGATGAGATTCCATTCAGGTTTTGAAAGCTCTTTGTGGACCATGGCTTTTGGAGCATGATGCAACCAAGAGAATATCAGAATAATCCTACAGGAACAGCCAAACTTTAACCGAGGTCAATCACAGTCACTTTAATCGATGGCAGGTGTATACTAACTACAGTTTCAAGATGAGACTGAATATGATTGGTTGATTCTGAACAGAGCCACATCCTTGATTATTAAAGGTTGTGCACAATTATGCAGCCAGGTTTTTGCATGTTTTTATTTTTTTCTCTTTTTTTAACTCTAAATCAGGGGTCTCAAACTCCAGTCCTGGAGGGCCGGAGCCCCGTGTAGTTTAGACCTTTCCCTGTTTCACCATGAATCAGCTCTAGAGCTGTGTGGCAATTAGCACAAAGAGTTGGATAAGGTTTGTTCAATGAGGGTAAACCAAAAACTGTGCAGGACTCTGGCCCTCTAGGACTGGAGTTTGAGATCCCTGCCCTAAATGGTTTCTGATTTGTTTTCACCTTCTTTGTAAAGAATGCAGTTTCGAAATAAAGGTGGAATAAGTTATGATATGATTTATCTTGGTTATTTTATTTTTTTTATCTCACAATAACCTGCCGTTTCAGCAGGGGGGGGGGGTAGTTTTTATTTTTTCTTGTATTTTCTATCTGCTGCCATTTTTAATGTAATTGCATCTGTTGATCTGTTTTATTGCCAGGCTGTGTAGTGATGCTCAATCTTAGTGTGTTTAACCTTTGCTCCCTGTTCTTTTCCAGGAACCCAACCCAGAAGATCCCCTGAACAAAGATGCAGCAGAGGTCCTTCAGACAAACAGGAGGCTGTTTGAGCAGAATGTACAGAGATCACTGAGGGGTGGATATGTTGGGGCAACTTACTTTGAACGATGTCTTAAATAATCCTCAGGTTCTCCTAATATATAAATATATATATAAATGGCCAATTTACCCAGACTTACTGACGGAGCAGACGAATCACTGTGTGGGCGAGGGAAAGACATGCAGACAGTCAAATGCTTCTTTCGGAAATTTAAAATGGCAAACGTCACCACACTGAAATCCATGGTTCGCTGAGGTCAACCTGATTCACTCTCCAGATATGGACTGATGCACATTTCCCACGCAAACACGCATTTACAGACACAGGCGAAAGAACGTAGACTGACAACACTGTACAGGTTCAGTGGAACACTGATACTCACACTGGACAGACACACAAGGCAAGATGCACGTACAAAAGAGAACCATTCATATACAACCTGACTGAGGAATCACATAGTTGTGCAAATAGGGCTATGTTATTGGGAAGGGGTGAAATCTTCATGTGTAGTAGGATTTTTTGGGAGGGGTTACCTGTTTTGATGGGGGCTTAAAAATGTTAGTGCTATGTGTATATTAAAATCCTAGCTGTTCACAGCTGATGACTGCGATATAATTACATGAATATTATAAACATTAATTATAATTATAGTAAAATTAATGCAAACCAACAACTTATATTTGAGGATGGACAAATACAAATAAAGTATTTTTTTTTTAAGAAACGTCAGTCAGTGTCAGTGAATTAAGTATTTATCTTATTTCTTGTCAGTTTATAATGTAGATAATACCCCAGTTTTTGCTGTCTTTAAATGTTTAAGTGCCTGCATAATGACACAAGAAAATGATTCAGTAACTGGTACCATGAATATCAGAGGCTGGGGACCTGCGTCTCGTCGTGCGTTTTGTACAGCCTGTGATCTTCACCAACTTCAACACTTCTTGTCCTGTAACCCATCATGACGCTCTTCAAATACATTTTTGATTTCATCAAATAAAAGCATTGGAAAACAGATTTTATCATGCCATTAAGGCTGTGGGTAAATGTTTAAAAGAGCAATATAAAACAATGATTTTGCCTAATGGGCATGGTGACCAAGTGTGTATGATTTTGTTTTTTTTTTTTTTTGGGCTCCTGGTTGGACCTGTTCATTGAGAACGTTCTGTTGCATTAATGGAGATTTTGACTGCGAGTCGGCACTCCTACAGCCCCTTCACGTGTCCTGTTCTACAGTTACTCTTATGTCTGACCACAAATGTCGTCTTGTGGGTAGTTTGTAGGCAAAAGTGTATAAGCTCCTCTGCAATTCTAATTAGTCTTAATTCTTTCTAGTTCTCCTTGATATTTCAAGTGAATGAGCCGCATTTTGTAAATATCACGGGGGCCGCTGCTGAAAAAATACAGTAATAAAATGAGAATTGGATACTTCAGTTTCATCAGCCGCCACATTCTCCAGCCTGGGGCTGTATTTGTTTGCCACTGACCCTTATGAATGCTGTTTAATCACTTACGGCTGGTCAGTGAGTTTGTCGCCATCCTTGAACATGGGTGCAGTCTATCCATTTTAGATGGATAAATGATGGGTTCAAAATGTATTATAAGTTTCATAAAAACGTCTACTTTTAAAATACTTGATTAAAAGACATAGTGATTTTAAAACTTTTTTTTTTTGATAAACATTTGAACATAATTTGGTGCCCTTGGAATGCCTTAGAGATGTCCTGTCACGCCTCCATGCTGAATTATGGATCTGGATCACAGTCCCTCTTCTTGTTACTTTTTTATATCCTCTTGCCCCCAACTCTACACTTGCCACATATTTCCTTTTTTATTCTGTTGCCTTTGTCTAGCAATAAATGCTTTACAATTATTATAATTTATTTATGGACATTAGTAACAATTGATATGGCATGATTTTGGTGACTGAAAAATATTAAAAGCTGGAAAATTTAATTTTTATGTTTATGAAATAGTGCATAATTATTTAATATAATTACAGGTATGTCAATCCCCTGCAATGCATGTCAAACTCGACGGCAAAACACCCATTCTATACATGCGTTTTATTTGTAGTTATTTCCATATGTATTCCTGGTTGAACAAGGAGAAATCCATTTAGGTATTCACACGTTGTCCATTGTTTCCTCAAAGTAGTTGTATCAGCAATGAAGACTGTCGGCTAACGATGACCTGTAAACAAACACTCCAAAGAGCAAAGGGATCAGAATCGATGAATATCCAGATATTTTGTTCTTGCTGCTCAGTAAAGCTTGTGAGAACTGGATTAATGTCACCCTGACACTTGTGTCAAAATAAGCACTGCAGAAGTCTTTGTCCTTTCAGAAAGAATTTGTAAATCAATAAAGCTTGTAATACAACTGATAATGGTGATCTTCCTGCTTATGAACAACATTATATAATTGTAAAGAAACCAGCACCCCACTCGGTAAATCCTAGACATGGTATAAAATT
Organism: Mormyrus iriodes; assembly: GCA_011763525.2. Classification (NCBI taxonomy): domain Eukaryota; kingdom Metazoa; phylum Chordata; class Actinopteri; order Osteoglossiformes; family Mormyridae; genus Mormyrus; species Mormyrus iriodes. The sequence continues at coordinate 15,953,881 of JAAGVU020000041.1, read as the reverse complement.
TGAAATATAAAAAATGACAGTATAGAGTTTCAGTATTTTTATGCCATTGCAGGCTGTACTGTGTTGGATTTATAAATATGACGTTTCTGGCCTTTGCACTTTTGTTGTGTTTCTGTGGGTCTCTTCCCACAAGGTGTAGTTCAGGTGAATCATCATCTCTCTGGTGGGTGATCTGTGATGGACTGCATCCTAATATTTACTCAATATTTACGGTACACAATGTTTACTTAAACTGCTCACAAGACAGCATTTTTACAAAAATTGTACAAGACTTCGTATGTTCATTTTAGAATGTGCAGCACATTCCAGCATCATGACATTTGTCATAGATATATAAAAACTAATACTATTAATTAATTCTGTATGATAGCTTAGAGGGTGGCACTGTGATCTCATACCTCCATGCTTCTGGATTGGGTCCTGTGTGCTTTGCATGGGTTTCCTCTGGGGATTCCCATTTCCTCTTGTGGTCTAAAGATGTGCCATTAAGTGAATTGGTGTCTCTGAATTATCTGTATGATTGTGTGTGCATGTGCTTTATGATGGACTGGCATTCCATTCAGGCCCCAGGCTCATTCACCCAGCAGTGAATTTGTGGTACAGAAGATGGATGGATATTAATTCTGGAACATAGCAAAAACCTTTATTCAAACTGCACAAGTGTAGCTGGGGAAGGCTTACAGCCTTGAGTAACTTGTTTATAGACTGTCATTTTTCATGCCTATTTTTCCTCTTGGTATTTTCTCTAAATGACTTTTTTTTTCTTCAGCTGAAGTGCTACACATAACTCATTTTGTAGAGACAGCAAAATGATATTATCCATCAAACAGGACAAGATCTGCGAATGGTCAGAAGTGATTTATTCCTCCACGTGTTCAGGATAAACGCAACATGCAATAATGCAGACTCCAGATATTAGCTAGGTCAGTTGTTCAGATAATGCTCATTTTATTCAATTACATTACAATAACATTACAATAACCTCTCTACACAACTGAGTAGTGGCATCCTCATTTTATTGAAATAGTTTATACATGGCCATATGTTACAGGGAGTGGGGCAGTTGTAAGCCCCTGATTATCAACACCAGCCAGTACAACCCCCCCCCCCCAAATAATCACAAAATGGGTGAAGACCTCAACCCCCCAATGTTCAACTGAAAGTTACACCCTTGAGTTTGCACAGCCCAGTACAATATATGGTTAAATTCCCTCATACCTTCAGGGTCAGGGATACAAATCCCACCTCCGTTTTGTGTGTTTGTTCCCATGCAGTTTTTATGTGTTGTGTGACTTTCCTACAGTCGAAAGACATGCAGTCAGCCTAACTGGCATCTCTGAATTGCCCATAGTGTATAACGATGTGTGTGTGCAAGCATGTGCCCTGCAAATGGACTGGCATCCCAGTAGTTTGCGCTCTCCTGAGCAGGCATTCAGCTGAAGGTCTGCTAACTCAGACTGGAGTTTAATTGCATTTGTCTGCACAAAGGAGGACTAGGGCCATGAGAAATGGGGGAATATCCTACAGGAAAACGACACATGGTAACATACCTGAGGTTACGTGCTAGCTGACAACTCACAGTACGGTAAGCAATCTCACGTCAGCTACAATCATAGCAGCCTTCAAACCAGAGCCTGTCGTATACTGAATAGTTGGAGTTCAAAAGTTCTTCAGTGTCAGAAAGGACAAAAATGCAACCAGTGCTGCAGCCACTCTTGTGAAGGTGTTAAAATTACAATGGGGAAAGTAACATCTTGCGAAACAGATTTATAATCTGCTGTAATGTGAATGACTGTCTCACTAAGCTCCTTTCTCATTAAAAGTTTCCTTCTTCGTCTTCCTTTGGACTTAAAAGCATGCATTTTTGCACAGTTTGATTTACTGATTAACCGAGTCCTTGTGGTTAGTGTTTTTCTTTTTCTTATCAATTAAATTCAGGTGGTTAACAACACACACACACACACACATATATATATATAAAGAAACTTCCTGAAAAAATAGAATATACTGTACTAATACATATAGTGCTCAGACCTCACTGAACAATCTGAACAGTTCCACAATACCATTACCATGTTTTATGTTTACTGGATGGAGTTTTTACTTACTTGCTTGCCATTTATTATTCTGTGTATTTTCATTGTAAATTTATGGATTATATGATCATGTTCACCCACAATTTTTTTGTTACTACACCCATAGCAGCTGATTTATGTACACAAGTAAGTAGCACAATGCATTTTCAATAGAAACACATCGTTGTCACCAGTGATGTACAGCGATTACATATCTACATTTACATTTACGGAATTTGGCAGACACCCTTAGCCAGGGCTACTTACTTAAGTGCTTAGAAGTCTCATCAGTGAATACATTCTGATACTGGTTCAATAGAACCTGGGTTAAGAATACTATCAGTCTAAAACTCTGTTGGCAAGTAATGCATTTTTATTCCTTTAAAATAAGTGTATAATCCTGGAAGTGATAATCCAAATATTACCAAAAGAGGTAGGTTTTTAGTCGTCATGTGAAGATACCCAGTGACTCAGCTCTTCGGACATCTAGGGGAAGTTCATTCCACCACATAGGTGCCAAAACAAAGAAGAGTCTCGATGCATGTCCTCCTTGTGCCTTGAGAGATAGTGTGACCAGTTGAGCAGTGCTGGGGGATCACAGAGAGCATGGTGCAGTGTGGGGTGTGATAAGTTCTTTTAGGTAGGAAGGTGCTGGTACATTTTTGGCTTTGTAGGCGAGCATCAGTGTTTTGAATCTGATGCGGGCAGCTACAGGAAGCCACTGGAAGGAGTGTAGCAATGGTGCACTGTGTGCGAACTTGGGAAGGTTGGAAACAAGTCAAGCAGCTGCGTTCTGGATCAGATGTAGAGGACAAATAGCACTCAGAGACAGACCTGCTAGGAGTGAGTTACAGTAGTCAAGTCTCGAGATGACAAGGGATTGAACAAGTACCTGAGTGGCACGTGTGGAAAGAAATGGGTGAACCCTTCTGATATTAAAGCGGAGAAATCGACATGAGTGGGAAAGATTAGCAATGCGAGAGGAAAAGGACAGGTGATTGTCCATGGTTACCCCGAGGTTACGAGCGGCGACAAAAGGACAAATCAGATAGTTGTCCATGGAGATCACAAGATCCTGGTGTGGGGATGGATCAGCTGGGATGAAAAGCAGTTCAGTTTTCATGGGGTTGAGTTTCAACTGATGGGCTGTCATCCAAGATGAGATGTCTGCCAGACATACAGAGATCAGAGTGGAGACTTGAGTGTCTGAGGGGGAAAAGGAGAGAATAAGTTGAGTGTCGTCTTCATTGTAGTGATATAAGAACCCTTGTAAGTTTATGACCTCACCAAGAAATCTAGTATAGAGGGAGATTAAAAGAGGACCAAGAACTGACCCCTGAGGGACACCAGTGGAAAGTCTGTGTGGAGTAGTTGTGGATCACTTGATATGACCAAACTTCTAGGTAGGAAGCAAGCCACTGCCATGCTGAGCCACGGATTGCAAGACTGATAAGGAAGGACAAGAGAGTCTTGTGGTTGACTGTGTCGAATGCCACTGAAAGGTCAAAGAGGATGAGGACAGATGACAGCTTGGCCAGTCTGGCAGCATGTAGCTTTTCAGTGACAGCCAAGAGGGCAGTCTCTGTGGAATGTGCTGCTTTGAA
>JAAGVU020000041.1:15932634-15943467 GCA_011763525.2 Mormyrus iriodes | reverse complement strand
TATGTCATTTACGACTTTAGTTAAGGCAGTTTCAGTGCTGTGTCCTGGACGGAAGCCCAACTGGAAACTATCCAGTACGTTGTGTGTCTTCAAGTATAACTGAAGTTAAGCAGCTACTATCTTCTCCAGAACTTTTGATAAAAATGGTACATTAGAGACCAGTCTGTAATTACTGATAAATGATGATAAATATCTGCACAGAACACATCACTTGTAGGCAAATTATAATGATTTTGCATAATTGACACATTTCACTCAGCTTTTAGACTGAGTATTTGCATCCTTAAGAACATTCCCAGAAAAAGAAATAGCACATATTTACCAAATGACAGATATTTCAATATATGAGTCCGGTTTTCTTTACCGTGATGGTGGTGGTATACCGTGTTCACTGCTGTACTGCTGTGGTTGTTCCTGTGTTGCTTCCTGTCTTCGTTTTGTCATTTACCTGCTTCGTTTTTTACCCCTCGTGGTCCTTTTCGTTTCTTGTGTTCTTTTCAGTTTGATAAAGTTCCATTTTTGAGTCACAGTGTGGATCATTTATCCTTCACCATGCCCATCCGTAACACACCCATTATCCCCCTTCAAAGGCACTGAGTGCCCATTCTGTGCTTGTTACTGAGCCCCAACGGCCACAGTCTTTGCAAACCGCCGGCACCCTCCTGGGCTGGTAACTTTTACCGTTGAGGTCCTGCCCCTCAAAAAGTCTCTGGATGTCACTGCATTTGTGTTGTATACATTCTGTTTATTTTAGTCTTTGATTTTACTGTGTATAAGTCAGGATATCATGTTTTTATACCCTTAGAAGCTTAACAAAAATATCACATTTATGCTAATTAAATGTATCCCTCCTGTTCTTTTCTAATGTCCCCTTATAGAGAATTCTTCTAATTAAGAAGCAGCAAAGAAGGAGAGCTGATACCCAAATGCTGAGAGCAAATTGTGATGTTTGGCCCAAGACCGGGAAGCAGAAATTTGGAGCGGAGGACAAGACTCCTTTGGTCAGCCAACCACAGAGTGATACATCATTGAAAGGTTAGTAAACACTTAACTGGCATTATTAAAGTAATGGTATACAATTTATGAGACCCATTTGGGTCAGAAAAGTTCATAATGAACAAAAAATGGACATCACTGGCATTAAGACCATGCCCCGAGGAAGTTTCTGTAATTTTGAGTGAATGGTTTTGAAACATTTTCTCCTCCATAATGGTCAGATAAACAAAGAAGCATTCACAGCTCCAGTGGCAATAAACTAAACTGAACTCTAGCGAGACAAAGTTTTCAGCTTGCCTTCAGGAGATAATCCCAGAGACTTAGTTATTAGCAATGCATCATGGGGGTCATAACTGAAAATGTCTTGGGGTGCAGACATTTGTTTTGCTATGCTTCCCACTGGTCTTTTCAGATCTACAGAACTAAATATGAATTCCTGTCTCATTGTGATGTTTTCATGCGTTCAGTTAAGCGATCGTTCTTTTGTCAGTCCATTCAATGACTCAGCTCCTCATCTTTTCCTGATCAGTGCGTCTGGGTGTGCAGACAGCTGTTCGACTGGTTCTGATAGCTCTGATAACGAGTGAGGCCCCCAATATGACCATACAGATTCAGGGGCCACGGAGATGCCCATCAGTAATAACAAAGCAGACAAAGTGAACATTTCTCAGGTTCAACACTCTAGGGAAATACGTACTGTACCCTGAAAACTCTGCGACAATATGTGTGGAGCGAACAGGAGTAGCATAGAGCGGAATAAAAGCAGCACACAGTGTTCATTATAACCAGCTCAGGCATTGATTCATATCAGAAAGCTTTGGTCTGACTTTCTGAGCCGATGTACATTGACTTTTTATTCCCAATTTTAAAAGTACAAAAGATACAAACCAACATACGATGAAAAAGCAAATGTAGCTCAGGACATGTGGCCCCACTAAGCTTTAATAAGATGTTTTACCATATAAAACTGTAACAGTCACAGTTTGCTTTTCCCCAAAATTATTATCTGAAAATCTTCTAATTTCTTAGATGACTCACAAACCTCTTCTGCGTATTTTCTTACTAATAAGTGGAAATGGATTCCTGAAATACTTTCTTATTTTTTATTGTTTTCCTCTCCACCGTGAATGAGTCAGATGGTGACAATTTGACAGCCACCCCCCCTGACACCCTCGATGTCCCCTTGGAAGAGATCAGCCTGGACGAGGGGAACTCTCCATCCAGCAAAGCTGAAAGGCCTATGATAACCAAGAAGATGGATTTGCAAACTGATTATGAACCACGAGGCATCGGAGCTGAAATGAGGAGTCGATCAGAGAACAGACAGATGAAAATCAAGGAAAAAGTCACCAAAGAAGAAAATGAAACAGGCAAGTTTGTGTTTGTGTGAATTCATTCATCTGTACGCATGGTCATGTAAATGCTAAACCCTATGTAAACATGCATAATTACATACTTACAATATTTTTGGATATAACATATGTAAAATGAATACATCTAGTGTGTGTGTGTTTGTATATGCTTTCTAGATGTGTAGCTCAGCGGCTTATGGCTCAGAGCTTACCTGGAAGGTTTTAGGTTCAAATCCTGATGCTGAGCAAAGCAATTAACTGAACAGTGAAGTGAGAAATCATAGCATGGGTGGGTAGGGCAGAAAATCAGGTGCCAAAATCAGTCCGATAACAAATCACTTGGTGACAAAATCACACACAACTACACATATACACTATATGGACAAAAGTATCGGGACACCTGGGCATTACACCTACATGAACTTTTATAACATTTCATTCTAAATCCATAGGAATCAATACGGTGTTGGCCCCACTTTGCAGCTGTAACAGCTGCCACTCTTCTGGGCAGTTTTCCACAACATTTTGGAGTTTGTCTGTGGGAATTTTTGCCCATTCATCCAGAAGAGCATTTGTGAGGTCAGGCACTGATGTTGGACATGAAAGCCTGGCTCGCAATCTCTGTTCTAGTTCATCCCAATAGTGTTTGATGGGGTTTAGGTCAGGGATCTGTGCAGGCCAGTCAAGTTCTTCCACAACTAACTTACCCAACCATATCTTTATGGACCTTGCTTTGTGCACTGGGACACAGTCCTACTGAAACAGAAAATGGCCTTCTCCAAACCGTTCCAATAAAGTTGGAAGCATAGATTAGTCCAAAATGTTTTGGTATGTATATCAAGACATTTTGGACAGTTCTATACTTCCAAATGTGTGGGACCAGTTTGGGGAGGGACCTTTTCTGTTCCAGGACCATCCAAACCCATCTGACCACGGTAGCCTTAACCCCAACTGTCCCTGCGTGCTGGATGCTGGCTGAGTCCAGACTCCTCATGCGGGTTTGGACAAAAGTATCTGCTACATAAATGGTGTGTGTGTGTGTGTGTGTGTGTGTACACACACACACAACAGGACATGTTTAAAATGAAAAATATATTTTAATGTAAACCAGTACTAAACCCAGTATCTTTGACTATTGTACAAAAAATTAAAATCAATGCAATTAATATTTCCTTTCTGTACTGTCACTGTATTTAAACGCTGCTGGTTACTTGCATGTTTTACTTCTCAGTGGTTCAGATTCAATCTGGGATGGCATATAAGATGTGTGAGAATGAGACCAGTGAGCAGGACAGGGACAACCTGCCTCTTGATGCTGACTGGCCGTCCCCTGTGGAGACGTGTCAGCCTGTGACATGTAAGTTGTGTACCATTGATATGAAAAAATGGCTCGAAGAACTATAGACCCATTTTATTAATCTCCAGCCAATTTCTGAGGTTTGTGAGGTTTGTAGAGTGTTGGTGACACTGTGAAGGGGATCTGGGTTCCTTACTGAAGTGTGTAGAGTATGGTCTGTTTTCTGTATGCACAGTGAAGGGAGAATTGTGAAAGAACAGAGAATTTCATGACAAATTTCATCTTATTACATCATTAAACGTTATTTCTGTGCTGCTTTATTCTGAAAGTTCATTGACAGCAGAATTCATGAGCTAAGCAAATCGCTGGCATTTTCTAGCCTGAATATTGACCCTCATTCCTGAACATTCTCAGCCTGTTAAAACAATATTCCTATATGTGTAGTGTCAATAAGGATTTTCTCACCTCCCATTAATTCAATAGATTTCGAATTCAACAGGAAATCATATAAAGTTTAACAGGTAATACAGTTACTCTGTCCCCATGGTCTTCTGTATATTAGTGTTACTGAACACAGAAATGTCTCCGGAAAACATTCAGTCCCATCCTCAGAATCTGTAAATATTTAATTGCGCTGTGAGGTCCTTTTCATATTGATCTCAGGTATTGAATATGAGAGGGACTAGAATAATATTATGACTCCGGTTCAGTTTCATTATTCATGTACTGGTGCACTGTGGTGCTAGTTTGTGTTAACCTCGTGGTTTAAATGTATGTGTGTGTTTTTGAGGATTTTACATTGTGAATGATAGCGTGGTAACTTGTGTATTGTTCTTCACTGCAGTGTGTGTGTTTCTTTGTGTGACATGTAAATAGCTGACTCGCTGTGCCTGTGCTGCCTATTGAGGGAGTGCATTGGCACTGGTCTACTAAAAGGCAGGACTTCCCCTTGAAAGGGTGTGGTCCACTTAAGTCAAACAATCAGAGGTCATCCTACCATCCCTGCTTGATTCAGGAGAAGTCATCACACCTGCAGCCCTCGTTGCACTCAATACTGCAGGTGCTTGGCCATGTTAGTCGGGGAAGCAGTGATCTGTATTGCTGCAGAGTGTAACAGTTAAGCAGGTGCAAGATGTAGGACTGCTTAAGGAGACACACAAATCCACTGCTACCCTACCAGTGACATAACTGGTCCAGATGACCTGATATATTTCTCCAAGATGATTGCAAGGTAGAACTCCTGGGCGATTTCCTGATCATGTACCATAGAGAGAACTCCACTACCTGGGTGTGAACATCAGGACAGAATCTCAGTCTTACAGAACAGGCGATAAGGTGAAGTGAATGGCCTTGTCTGACCCCCCCACCCCCATCATACACAGCTGTTCTCTGTACCCTCCTCATGACAAATCCCTGGGATTTGCTGCTTAAACCCTGTGGTTAAGTAACTCTCAGGCAGTCTAAGTAGTAAACTAGTAAACTTGGTAGTCTGGTTTCCACCCACAGTGGTTAGGTGGATCTGTGCCCACAGTGTGACTGGGAGAGCGTGTGCCCTGCGATGGACTGGTACCCCTCCCTGGGTGTTAGGCTGTCTGCTGTGTGCATCCTGGAATAGGCTCCATGATCACTTAGCTTACTTCAGTTTATTTAAAACACTCATATAGCAGCTTGTTAATGGTCATCTCTGGTATTTCAGCAAAGAGTCAAAGTAGTGACAGTGATGATGAAGAGACAGAGGAGGAGAGGGATGAAGAAGAGGAAGAAGATTTGCAAGCTTTTAAAAAGACTAAAAAAAGGGAAGGGGACACTCAGTGCCTTGCAAATTTCAATACTAATCGATGGCACTCATCCCCAGACAGCATCTCTGGTGGAAAGGTAAGTGCCTTCTGTGATAGCTTTCAATTTCAATACTAATCACCGGCACTTATCCCTTGTCACCTCGAGAGGAAGGGTAAGTGCTTCTGTGATTTAAATGCTCGTGTGTAGCAGGTATTTCCGTTATAAGGTACAGCACTGGTAAGACTGAGTCTCAGTTTCAGTTTTCTGACTGTACCTGTATCTGCTTTAGTCCTTCCCCCTCTCCATAGAGGACCTGGGACAGTTTGCTCTGCACCCTGCTCCAAGAGATTCAACAATCCAATGCAGGATAACACGGGATAGAAGAGGCATGGAAAGAGGGATTTACCCCACATATTACCTCCACCTTGAGAAGGAGGACGGGACACGGGTCTGTAAGCAAGGAGCGAAGGACACAATTGGTTAAAATGACAAAAGTTTATTGAATATTTAACAAACTTGAAAATTCCATAACAGGTCTTTCTGATGGCTGGCAGGAAGAGGAAAAAGAGCAAAACCTCGAACTACCTGATCTCCACTGACCCAACCGATTTATCCAGAGAGACAAAGAGCTACGTAGGCAAATTACGGTCAGCCTCCTTCTGGCAACACTGGACCGGTGTTGTCTGCTAAACAATCACCTGCCTTTCAGCAGATTTTTCCCTGAATTATATGTTACTATATTTTAATACAATCACTGTCAAAACTAGACCCTGTCTTATGCCTGTTCCCTGTTTGGCCAGCAGGTGTCAGTGTCACTGACCATCCCGTGTCCTTAGCTCCTAATGTGTTCTCCTGTTCCTCTGGCTGCCACATGGCTTAAGGAGATTTATTTTTCTGTTGCTCCCAGTTCTTATTTGCTGTATTGTTCATTTACCTTTCTTATCCTAGTTTCCCCTGGTGTGTGGTCCTTTATCAGTTGGTTGCCTTGACCTGTGCTTGTTACTGCCCAAACCGGTTTCTTGTTAGTCCTTGTCATATCTGTATTTAAGTGTCTGCCCTTGCTTTAGTTTTCAGTCGGCCGTTGTTCTACAGTAGTCGTTCTTGTGTTTGTTTCTGTGCTGCTGTGATTGCTCCTGTGTTGCACCCTGCATTAGTTCTCGTTGTCTACCAGCTTTGACCCCTCGAAGTCCTTTGTTGTTGGCTTCTTGTGGAGTTGCTTCTTGTTTTTTCACTTCCTGCTCTGTTAATCATGCCGTTTGGGTCTTTCTGTCATATGATCCTTTTACTATTTCAGGTCCAATGTGTTGGGTACTAAGTTCACTGTGTTTGACATTGGGGAAAATCCAGAAAAACAGCCTTTTATCAAAGAGACCGAGACACTTCGCCAGGAGCTTGCAGCCATCTGCTATGTGAGTTGAATTTATGCCGAGAGTGATTGGATCAGGTACACAAGCTGGTGTGGCCAGTGTAAATGGACAGACAATATCAGTACCAGAGACATGCGGACAGGACAACCAGGCAAGCAATGGCCCATGCTTTCCTGAGTACGGAAATAGTGAAATGATCTATGCAGCTCTGTCCGAACTTTTTCCCATTGTTATTTTGTATATTAATAATTAGTATTCAGATCCAGATTACCCTACTTATTGTATACAGGTAATCTCTGGGTTAAGAACATCTGACTTGTGGAAAACTCATATTTACGAACGGACTGCCGTAAAATCTATTATATTGAAAATTAGGTTAAATGCAATGGTTCGTAATAACGAACAGACCCACTATTTTGTGACGCTCGTGAAATCATTGTGTGGCTTCAGTGGTTTGTCAGCTCGAGATATGGTACAGTACAGAACTATATGTAGTTACTTTTATTATTACTATATACTATTTTTATTATTATTTATGATATCTTAAACAATTGAGGTATTGTCAATGTTTGACTAAGAACAACGATAAATTAGTTGCCAAATTAGCAGATTACCAATTTTTTTTATAAGAAATCGTGGCATAAACTTATATTTGGCTTGCAAAACAAAAGCAAGTGCTGATTTACATTGAGTCATGTAGGTTATTTTTCCACAGACTGAATTTACTTCTGTCACTGTATTGTATGGTGAAGCTGTTTTTTGTCCTGTGAAAGAAGCAAACTGCAGCAGGCTTTGGGAATGGGTTTGTGAATCAGGGATTGATTGGTGGTCTTGAAATGATGGAACTCTGTATAAGACTATTGATAGTAATATTAAGTCCCACATGAACTTAGTGGGTTTGTTGGTGTAATTCAGCTGTGGCTTCAGTTCCCACTGCAGTGAAACCGGTGCTCTGATTTTCTCCCACAGTCCGAAGCTATGTGGCGTCAGGGTCTCTAAATTGCCCTTAGTACGTGTGTGAGTGTGAGACTTGTAAGGTACTGCAGTCTCATTCATTAATGTTTCATTATGTTTTTACTCAAAAGCCTTTCTTTAGTCAAAAGTAGCATGTGGCTCAAGGGCTAAATCTCTGCTCCTGTGATCAGAGGGTTGCTGGCTTGATCCCTGCCTCCGCAGAAGTGCTGTGTCTTTGGCTATTGTGTCCCTGAGCAGGACCCTTAACCCGTAGCTGCCCTTTGCTGCCAAGCTTGCTTTCACCTTTATGTGTCATGGAGAGCAAGATGGGGTAGGTAAAAAGAGTTTTTCCCCACAGGGATCAATAAAGTATAATCATTATAAGTCAACTCATGAATTTTAATATAAATTAGATAAGCCTAGAGTTATATGCATTGGGGGGCTTAAATAAATTCAAAAATGAAATGCAAAATTTAAAAAGATTAAGGACAAATATCAAAATGACATGCTTCCTGGTGAACACATACTCCCCAGACCTCATTAAATACCCAAAGCGCTAAATAAAAAGCTCAGTGTAGCATGACTTTCGACGTGGATGATTTCCTAACAATAACACAGGTCCCATTCACACATAAACTGTTCCCATATGTGAGTAATAACGAGTGAGTGAGAGACTGACAGTCTTGCAGCGTATAGGTAACAGGCTTTGTTACATGACCTCACATTGCACCCACCACTGCATGATTTATTAAAGTTACTTAAAGAGGTAGTAGCTAAACTCCTTCAACCAGTTTTATTTACAGTAGGAAGTAAATAGTATTTCATATGCCATCATTTAATTTTTTATGGAGCAATTCCAAATTTATTAGACATAACTAATTCTTTGGTGCCACTGTGGAGAATGCATTATAATATATTAGGCTGTGTTTGCTGGCTTTGGATGAAAGCAAACATTAGCTGATACATATAATCTTATATTCTGAGTTATGGATATAAGAGAGATGAAGTTAGTATATACACTAATATTGTAATGTTGTAAACCAAAACAAGATTCTAAAATCTTTGATTCATTGCTCTGTAGTTGATAGTAATACACAGGTTAATCATTTTAATGCATAGTGTCCATAGCACAAGGCATTTATGCAAGGGATTATCATCCACCTTAACTATTAGCCCGACTATTATTAATAAACAAAGTTTCAAAGTATTATTTTAAGAATAATTGCAACGATTGGAGTTCCTACTGACATTTAAAAGATGAAGACCTGTAATGATGTGAATTTTGTAAGGTAACATTAGTTTTGTGATTTTTCTGTCAAATTACTTCTGCTGCAAATGACATTCACAGCTGCTGCCTGGTACTTCCTACACAGCTGTACTCTGAATAAGCTACCTTCCTGCCACTCATTCCCTAGCAGCACAATCTAACTATTAGAGTTGATACAGCTGAAGCTCTGACAAGACTCCTCTTATGGAATCCAGTATTGCTTATTCTGAACTGAAAGTCTCATCCTCTATATACTCAAACATAGCAAGAGAGAAGAAGAATAGCCCACAGTCACTGTTGGTCTCGCAGCAGCTGTTTAAGCTACCCCAGCCCACCTCAGCCCTCTTTCTATTACTGTTTTATTCCTTGTGCGTGGGCGACTACATTTGTGATATCCTCCAGCAGATCCCAAGCCAATCAGCTGTAATAATTTTCACGGGGGTCGCTTCTAAGGGGTAACAGTAAATCAAATTCACGGTTCAGTATGAACCGTATTTTTGGGTTCACAGTTAGGTACAATTTTGGTATGACGGAAAACAAAATTTGTTTTGAAATTTGACTATTAAATATGCAGACAAAAAGACAATGAATAACAATGGGTCTGTCAATATGTCTGTTATTAAACCTAACAGATTCATGTTTGCATATTGTAAAGATAAATATGTAAAATAATAAAAAAAAACATCATAATGAACTAAATTCTGTCTTCTCTACTACCGAATATGATCATGTACATGTAGCGATAAACATCCCTAAATCCATAGTTATTGTTTTTAGTCCGGTCTGAATTTCCTAGGAAAACCACCTTTGATGCCACAGGGAGACTAATTTGCAGAGGCTGTTTCTGCCTTGCTCCGGTTGTAGACACATTCAGATGATCATTTGAAATGAGTTGGCACGTTGGGTGTGTTTCCAGCAACATGACTGACAGACAGTCTTGGACTTATGAGATACTCACTCTCTGATGTTGGTGTAATTTATTGTGGAACCAAAATGTTCCTGAACAGCTGATTACGACTGCCTGTTATTAACATTAGCAATAACCAACTCACAGCCACAGTAAAGTGTTTTCCTAGATGAACATATACTTAGAATTTAGCTTCCGCCAGTTTCAGTAAATATATTTATTTGTTTCATTGGGCGTACTGAACCGAAAACAATGTACTGAATGGGACACGGTGAATACTTCTGCCAGTACATCCTTACTTCACGCCCATTAGAAGAACCGCCTGCTCTGTTTCCAAAACCTGAACACTTTAAAATTCGTATTTTAAATAGGCACAAAAATTGTGACAGTGAAAATATGCACACATCCTTATCCAAATCATATGTTCTAAAATACTTTGTCCTTACCATCCATGTGCACATGACACACCAATATCATTGATGATAAATGTAACTATGTGACACAGGGACTCGGCTGTGATCACCAGGTTTGCCTTTTAAGTGAAAGTATTTATCAGGGACTGAGTAGGAACAGGGCCAAAGCAATATGAGCAAAAAAAATAAAATTAAGGAGCGTGATACTTCAGAGAGAAACGAGGGTCGGGGTACACACTCAAAGGGCAAGGTAACGGGACTAACACAATCGCACTGAGATGGGGGTCAGGGCGCACTCTCACTGGGCAGGGTAACGGGAGTAACACACTCGCACTGAGATGGGAGTCGGGGCACACTCTCACCAGGCAGGGTAACGGGAGTAACACACTCACACTGAGATGAGGGTCTGGGCATACTCTCACCGGGCAGGGTAACGGGAGTAACACACTCACACTGAGATGAGGGTCTGGGCATACTCTCACCGGGCAGGGTAACGGGAGT
>JAAGVU020000041.1:15920532-15932534 GCA_011763525.2 Mormyrus iriodes | reverse complement strand
GTCGGGTCAATCCCACGCCGGGCAGGGTAACGGGAGTAACACACTCGCACTGAGATCGGCGTCGGGGCACTCTCTCACCGGGCAGGATAACGGGAGTAACACACTCGCACTGAGATGGGGGTCAGAACACACTCTCACCGGGCAGGGTAACGAGAGTAACACACTCGCACTGAGATGGGGGTCGGAACACACTCTCACCGGGCAGGGTAACGGGAGTAACACACTCGCACTGAGATGGGGGTCGGGGCACACTCTCACCGGGCAGGGTAATGGGATCTTTCAAAATGGGGACCAGAGGTTGTATTCCAATTTCAGGGGGATCACATTTCTGAGACTCCCTGGGAAGTCCAATGTCAGGGTCCTGGAGAGGAAGGTCCACCTCTTCAACAAACCTCAGATCCAGGAGGAGCAATGCGCTCATGGGAGTTTTACTTATAGAAATGATCTGCTTCGCTCTGCTCCCACGCTTGTTAGTTTTTTTGCTCTTGGCTGGCCTCTGTCTTACACTTCCAGTTTTGGTGCCCTCTGATATTATAGTTACAATTTTGGATTGTATCCAGGCTTGGGGAGTAATGGAATACAAGTAACTGCATTACCTAATCTGGATACAAAAAATAAGTAACTGTATCCCATTACTTCTAGATTACATTAAATAAACCTTAAAAGGAAGAATGGTTTTCTGATCCGTCTTTAAAGAATGCAAAGCTGACGCCGTGCCGTTTTCTGCGTAAACAGCACCTCTCATGAGATATGTTGAGGTATCTCATGTAATTAGCCCCTTCTACTTGCGGCTGCAGACGTGCCGTCCTGATCGCTCTGCTCCGTTTTTCTGATTATTATTTTTCTTTCCACTCTCTGTTTGACGAGAGCTACACTGCTATGCTAGATGTGTGTCAAAAAATCCGTTTAGTTTATGGGAAGTTTGCAGTTACTTTGTTTTTAAGGAGCCCAAAGCACATGAATTCACTTTTATTTGTATAGCCCAGAGCACATGAATTCACTTTTATTTGTATAGCCCAGAGCACATGAATTCACTTGTATTTGCATAGCCCAAAGCACATGGCTAACACATACATCACTGTCTGTTCTGAAACCCTCATGAGAGATAGGATAATTTCCTAATTACTATTATTATTTTTAGGCCAAACTTCATTGAATTGTATGAGTAATGTTACTTGTTCTTTACCATATCTAGAGTGGAAAAAATGCCATGTGGAGCCATATTCTGTCTCGCGGTTTTTTACCCCAATGGGGTTTCATAATACTGCATATATATTATTATTTTAACAACACATGTTCTGTTGCCTAATAAAAAAGTGATTTTTGACATTTCTTTACTCTTGTCTTTGGTTGGCATTGATGTAATCCAAAAATAACTAAAAGTAATGAGTTACATTGCTTTTATTTTTAGATACTTAGATTACGTTAGTGATTATGTTTTTTCGGCAGGTAACTAGTAACTGTACCAGATTACATTTTTTAAAGTAACTTACCCAACCCTGTTCTTATCAAGTGTATATTTTCACAGTTTTTCTCTGTATCTTTACGACAGTGGTGGTAACAGTAACCACATTTCCTTAACAATCAGCAAAACCTGCAAAACTCTTTTTCACTGCAAAACTCAACACTCCAATCTGCACCATAAATACATGCTACAAAAATGCATAATCCACTCAAAGTTACACAAAGCATTACAGCAGTAACACATCCAAGCATTCACTTGATATTCACAAGCAAAACACTAACCACACATCTCACTGAGGCAGAGAAAAATATGTCGTATGGTTTATGCCACAATGTGTCTTACACTTTACAGTTTTCTCAGTTGCTTAAACATGTTTGTCAAGCCTGGAGCACACATGGTTAGTTATCAGTCCCATATGAACAAATCAGCAACAGTTTCAGCAAACTCAGCTGTTTTCTCATTGCATATACGCAGTTTCAATTCAATCAACTTCTTGCAAAACAATAGATACAGTAGTCATCTGATAATACAAATATCAAATGGAAGGTCAAGCAAATCGCTATAAAATGCCCTCAGCTGCTAACAACCAATCCAAAAAGGTTGTCTCAAACTGCGCCAGCCTTGCAGTGAGTTATTCACTTCTCGCAGATAGATATGTACACCAGTCATCAGATGACATAAAAAAAATAGTTTGTTGTATATGTGGCTTGTTGGTGGTGTTGGTGGTTTAAATGCCCAATTGGCATGGATGTGGATTTTATGCTGAAAGAGGTGGTCAAAGGCCATACCACAGAAGAAGAAATCAGAGCAACTATTGTAGACCACCTTATAAATCATGGCCTTTCTATGAATGAGGCCAATTTGAGAGTGCAGCCAAATGCTCCGCGTTCATGTGTCGCATCAATTATTTGGACATTTTGAAGGGAGAGTTGGTAAGACACAAACAAATTTGAACCTATGTACAATACACAAACAAATGCTGCACCCATATGTGGTCTACAAATCAATATTGATTCCCTTCTCCAAAAGTAATACAGAAAATGACTTCAGTTGGAATATACTGCTTTTACAGAATTTAATGAAAACCCCCAGATGCTGGACGAGGAAAGGTATTCACAGCTGACCAAGAATCATAGATTGTCCAGATGGTGCTGGGGAACAACGCAATATGTTTGCATGAAATACAGACAGCCATAATTGCCGATAATACTACAATCCATAACATTCAAACTGTCAGTATTTCAACAACAACTCATCGTGTTCTGAAACGGCACAGTCTCATATGAAGCAAATCTACAGAGTGCCATTTGACAGAAACACTGAAAAGGTAAAGGAGCTCAGTTATTTGTACCGGTAGTGTCATTTTTGTACAGTGACTTCATGTTACGCTGTAAAGAAGTACTGTATTCCCTTTCATATGTTCGTTCATTCATTCACTCATTTTACTTTGTCCTGTCTTGTCATTACAGGGGATTATGGAGCTGGAGTCGACTGCTGTGCCACATAAATTCATTTATGTGGATGAACTGGCTTCAGTTTGGCCAAGACAAGGAGGTGTGGGAAAAATAATCGGGCATAGGCCAAAGCTCCAGATACCAGGGCTGAGAGATGCTAATGTTACAATGTGTGCTGCACTGTCAGACACAGGTGGTGCAGCATACATATCGCCAGTTGGGCCTTGTAACTCTGCTAGACTTTGTGCATTCCAGGATGAGCTCTACAGACAACTAAGGGTTTCAGAAAGGAGACAGGATGCTGAATCAATACGCGGTCATGTGGGACAATGTTCCATTCCACTACCGTAGTGATGGACTGGTTTAGGGGTCATCCACGCATGTCCATGGAATTCCTTCCACCATACTCCCCATTTCTTAATCCAATTAAAGAGTTTTTTTCAGCCTGGAGGTGGAAGGTGTATGACCACCATCCCTATGGTCAAATTCTTTTGTCGGACGCTATGGCCGAGGTGTGTGTTGATGTCACAACATCAGACTGCCAAGGCTGGATTGGACACATCTGAAGGTATTTCCCCCGCTCCGTGGCTAAGGAAAATATTTTATGTGATGTGGATGAATGCATATGGCCAAATTTTAGGGACAGGACTGAATAAGGGGAATAAACCAAAAGCCAACAATTTTGTGTTGATCATCCATACGTTTTTGATTTATTGGCATGAGCAATTTTGTGTATAACTGTATAAAGTACAGTAAAATACTTTACAGAACAGTAAGTTTGTGTGTGATCTCGTTCTTGCATATCCATCTGTTGGACCATCTGTGTATGTACATAGCAATCATGATTTTAGTTGTGCTCAGTATTTTTATTGTGGATTATAATAACTCTTCTGTAGCATTGCACAGTAGCAAGAAACCAGCATCGCACTGTCAAAACTGACCATAGTTTGTCCCATTATTGAGTGTGACATACAGACAGTATTTTGCATATTGTGTTAGCTGTATTCACTATTTTGTAAATGTGGCTACTGGTTTGACCATTGTGGTTAAGCAACTGAGAAAAACTGTAATCCACCATTAATATCACTGACTAAATACATAAGTACACATAGGTGGTCCAACAAAGTGAAATGCAAAAAGGAGAAGATGTATATTCACTCAAACGAAATTTTACTGTATTGGGCATTATACTTATACAGTCAAACTCAAACTTGATCATGGGCAAAAAATCAAACATTTACAAATGAATGATACAGTTAAGGTGTAGTAAAAAAGAACCTTTGCTTGAGAATCAGAATCGAAATCTACTACTATGCCTGAACAATCATGTACTAGATATTATGCCACATGTAAACGTCACAAAATATTTTCCTGCAATGCAACGTGATAGATACCTTAGGGCAGGGGTGTCAAACTCCAGTCCTAGAGGGCCAGAGCCCTGTGTAGCTTAATTCTTTCCCTGTTCCACCAAAAATGATTCGGCTCAAGAGCTGAGTAGTAATTAGCACAAGGAGTTGCCAGGAGTTGAATCAGGTGTGTTAAATAAGGGGAAAACAAAAAATGTGCAGGGCTCTGGCCCTCCAGGACTGGAGTTTGACACCCCTGCCTTAGGGCATGCCTGATCCAGCCCTGGCAGTCGGATGCTGTCATTGGTCTACAAGTCTCAGTCATAGCATTGAACAGCAGCATTTGGTTGTAAGGACAGTGGTCATAAATCCACCATCTCCAGGCAGAAGCACTTCTCAATAGGACTGAGGAACAGTGAATACGGAGGAACAAATTCAATGGACATGCATGGGTAAGCTCTAAAGCACTGCATCACTGCATCACTGCGGACGAGTGATGGAGTGGGGACTTGCCCCGTTATGACTATATAATGTAATAACGTACATGTCCGGGTCTGTGCCTCCCAACCAAGCCCTTCATGACCCTTATACATTTGGCCAGCAGACATTACTGGCCATTCCACCTTTTCCCCTCCCTGTCTTAGTTCCTAGTTCTCCCTAGTGTGTCTCCCCTGTTCCCTTGACTACTGCGTAAGTCAGTGGGCTGTGTGTGTGGCTCAGATGCCGTTCCCTCATGTAGTGGATTCGAGGCTGCCTTGAGACCAGTCTCACCCATTATGTTTTCTGGATTTTTGTTCTCTAGAGTTTATTATTTTGTGTTTTCTTATTCTAGAGTTAATCCAGGTTTATTGTGATTAGTTCTATGTATTCTTGTTTCTAGTTTTTCCTGGTGGTGTCTCCTAGTACTTGCTGTAGATTCATAGTCCCTATTAGTTCTGTGTGTCCTTAGGGTTATTGTGTCCACCTGTTTCTTGTTGCTCCTGAGTCTTCCTTGATTGATTCATTGATTAAGTTATACCTGTTCCTTGTTTCTCCCTGGATGTCTGTGTGTTTAAGTACCTTCTCTCACGCTATGCTTCAGTCTGCCATGTGCTTTGGACCCCTGGCCCTGGTTTCCTTATGGTTTTTGTAGCTTGTTTTAGTATTAAGTTTTGTTCTAGTTTTCTGACCCCTTGTGGTCCTTTATTTTGTGTGATTCCCAGTGTTCTGTACTTCCCTGAAATACAACTCTTTTTTGCTTTGGAGCCGCAAGTGGATCATCACCTTTTTCCCGCCTGCACCATGCCATGCTGTTGTGACAGTATGCCATTGAGCCCAGCATCCTGTCTACCTTCAGCAACCAGCAGAAGTCTGTGAAGCTAACAAAGGAATGTTTAACGGTGTTATATGGACCACCTGTCGGATTGTATGCTACAGGACCATTGTCTGATATGGCCGCACAAAGAATGTCTGTCTGAACCTCTTTGTCCTGGTATATGTACTGTTGCTCTTTGGCCTGTAACATGGTTCCTGGTCTTACCCAGACTGAAATCAGCTTCATCCTCATAAAGAAATCTGTGTGCTACAGCACTGGACTCCAGTTCCACAATCCTCTGTTTTCTTGGTCCATTTTTGCATTAAAAATTGAATTATGCCATCTACCCCTTTTGTGTTGCAGTGTATATTGATTGGTTTAGAGACAGATTTGCAACAAGTGTCTGCAATTGCAAGACTAGGCCAATTTGAAACAGTTTTTTGAGAGCGAGCCTTAGCAGCGAAAGCCATTTTATTGTGGTGAGCTTGACCTGAGACTTTCATGTGATGTTATCGAATGATCACTGTGTCTAGTGTTTTGCAAAAAGTCCATTAGCACTAGTAACTGATGTGCATACCATGAGAAATAGTTCACTGTTGTGCAAAATACTTGCTGTTTTTCTCATGTTTTAGGACTGACAACATGCACTGACAGCTAACTAAGTGTTGCGTATTGTTTCATACATATATTCAATCATCTCGTCCTTCTCCTTGCTGTCACTAAGCACTGTTGATTCAATTTTGGTCCAATTTGTTTCAAAGTTTGATAATTCAACCTGTCAAACATTCAAGTAGTTGACACATCTTGTAATCTTGAAGATGAGTGACACGCAGTTTCCCAAGTCCTGAATCCAATTAAGGAATTTACATGTGTTTTTAATGACCCAATTACAGAGCTAGTCATGTAAGCACGGTGTTTGCAATGTGCCTATTAATTTGCAGCTCATTTGTAAATGTAGAACGTATGCATATGTCTTTTGGTTAAAGTGTTTAAGAATTTAGTGTTGATACTAATTGGACACCGTATTTTGGGTTAAGCCTGGCTTTGAAAGTAATCTGTACCCAGTTGTTTTCGAAGGAGTTTGACATTGGAGTGTACCAATTTTACCCTCCCTAGGGATAGGGGCAGTGCAATGTATGCTGTGACATCGCAATGGGCATATGCAATAGTCACATCGTGAAAGAATGCGATGTAAGAAATCTTTTTAAGAATTTACAAATAATACAGATTTCATCATTTAAAATAAGACTAACACTGTTTAGGGTGCAATTTCACAAAAAAATAACTGATCCATATGGAAAAAAGATACTGAAGCAAATTGGCTTCAGTAATGTGTGGTTTCATAAAATTAAGGAACACGCTCTTATTTGTGTATGTGCTGATTTTGGGGAGGACGTGTCCCCCCCCCCCCCTGCATTTCCGATACCCCTGTCTGTGCTTATATAAAATGTAAATATAGATGTAAAGGTTTTATGCTTCCTTTGTTTTGTTGAATGATGAAAATGGTAATAATGCAAAACATAATTTATTTTGGAAGAGATGTGCAATATTAAAACCTGGCTCTTCTGTCTCGCTTAGAGGGAGTTGTGTATGAATATATGGGTTGTGTCTGTGTCCTGTTGGGGGGGAGGGTGGGGGTGGTATGTGCCCAGAGCCCCCAATTCACCAAAGCAGTTCCTGGTATAATGCCAACAATTTCTCTCTCTTTTTGTCTGTTAGGAGAAAAACTTGCTGGGGTTTAAGGGCCCAAGGAAGATGGCCGTGATTATTCCTGGAATGAGGGCAAATGATGAGAGAGTCATTATTTGCCCTAAAAATGTGAGTCTCTTCACTGCCGTCAGTGCTATAAGTTACCGATGAACCCCTGCTGCCATTAGACAGGACTGTTTTGTGGTATAATAAAGACCATTTTTCTGAAAATTCTGGTGCCTTAGGTCTCAAATCATATTTGTTTGTCTCAATATTTTGGATATAAACAAAGCTAGTCACGTTTTTTGCCTGCCAGGCACATTTCAGTTTTTTTGCAGGCGTGTGCAGCTGCTCTAAATCTTCTGTTTTGCAGTGGTCCAGGTGTTTATAAATCAACTTCCTCATGTGAAAATACATGTTAATTGAAAAAAAATATACAGTATTGTGAAAAAGTTTTAGGCTACCAAATCGCACCCATTGATTTTCTGTACCTGCTTATTCCATATGGGGTCATGGGAGTCCGGAGCCTATCAGCACAAGGCAGGGAACAACCCTGGATGGGGCACCAACCCATCACAGGGCACACTCACACCTACGGGCAATTTGGCTACATAGCCTCAGCATGTCCTTGGACTGTGGGGGGAAACCACATGAAAACACAGGGAGAACATGCAAACTCCACACACATGGACCCCAGGTGCAGACTCTAACTCTGGTCCCAGAGGTGTGAGGCAACAGTGATAACCACTGCACCACCGTGCCGCCCCTGCTGCCAAAGACCTTTAAGTTAAATGATATTTAAATTGATGTGAAACTTATTTTGTCCGTCAAAGCATTTCAGCTTAGCCATTTCAGAACCTCTCCTAAGGTCAGATTAGTACTTGTAGTAACCATCTGTCATATCCCTGTATTTGTTAATATCAAATGGGAACTGACTTATTGCAGAAGTGGCATCCTATAACAGTATTTACTGAACTCTTCAGAATGACTCATTCTTTCACACATGCTTGTAAACCTGATAGCATGGCAACGTGCTTGATTTTAAACGCCTGTGGCAATGGGTCTGTGTGAAAAACCTGAATTCAGTGATTGCGCAGTGTGTCCCAATACTTTTATTCGTATAATGTATATTAATGTTTCAGACATTTATCTTCATGCATGTTTACCTGCTGTTTAAAGAGGACAAAAAGATGGCGTTTCAATTTATCGTAAACAAGAATTATAAATTGTATAACTGTCTCAAACAAATTCTAATACTGTTTTACTAAAAAATGTAATCATTCACAAGTCCTCTTTGTATTTCCATTTCTAGCCATGGCACTTTTCCTTGACTTGTCTCAAAAAGTCATGAAATTGCATCTTGCTTTCAGTGCAGTTTTGCTGTTTTAGTGCATTTCTCTGTCACGGCTACATGGCACAGGTAGAGATTTTTTTGTCTTCAATCACTTAACTAACTGAAAAAATGGTCTGAAATCAGCCAGTTTGTAAATATTTGAGAATTTCAGAAGCTCCAGCATGGCAATCCCAAAAAAGCCCATTCTTCACAAAAATTTAATCAGTACTCCAGCAAACTGGCACAACATCCTTTCCGGGTCTGGTTTTACAGGTGCGAACCCACAGTCCATGTGCAAGGAAGTATGTTCAGGCCTTAATATCATACAAACAAAAACTACTGACACATTGCACTTCATGAATCTTCAGAAATGTATTTATATATCCATACTAGTAAAAACAGAGAATCTATTAATTGCTGCTGTATCCCTCTGCTCACCTAGGAGCTTGAGTCGCTCGTCTGTCGTTATGAGAATGGCAATACGGACAACCTGGTGTGCCTGGTAAATAAAACGCCGGTGTGGAACGAGCAGACGCAGTCCTATGTGCTCAACTTCCATGGGCGAGTTACTCAAGCCTCCGTCAAGAACTTTCAGATCATCCATCCTGACAATGGTAAGAGACAGACAAAGGGAGGGTGATTACCCTGCAGTCTGACAGAGACATCCTCTAGTAACAGTGATGCACCAGTGAAAGTCAGAAATCCTATGTTATTTATGTTGGATTCGTGTGAAAATCCCATTGACCATTTCTTTTGTTTCATTATGGCTGACAATCATTATTTTCACAGTTCACAGTCACTTTTCTCATTGTCCCTTTTCGGGCTCTTGCCACTGCCCTCCCCCTGCTCTTTTCAGCGGATTACGTCGTCATGCAGTTTGGCCGTGTTGCGGACGATGTCTTCTCCATGGATTACAGCTTCCCGCTGTGTGCTCTCCAGGCCTTTGCCATCACACTGTCCTCCTTCGATGGCAAACTGGCGTGTGAATAAGTACCACTGCATAGGTGATGATTTCTCGGGGCTGTTATTTATGTCCAAACCATATCGCCAAATAGCCAAACATTGTCATTGTTCATTATTAATTGGCAATTTAAGTGTTCATTAAGAAGTGTCCACTTTCACTATTCCCTAATAGTAATGTTAACAGACTATGCAATGTTACTGTATTCCTAAAACGTGTCCATCAATAATAATAATAATAATTAAAAACTAAATAAATTTGATAAATTAAAAAAAAATGAAAATTAGGAGACGCTTTAGTATTATATTGTAAATATTCTATAAATAACATTAATGACATTCTAAAAATACCAATAGATGGTTTTTTTGGTCAAATCTAGTCAAATCACGTCATGGGTACTGTATTGTCACAGTTAATCTGTAAGAAGCTTACTTTGCATACACGCTTGTACACTTAGTGGCCAGAAACAGCCTCATCTTTCAAACAGCGACTCATGGAGCTGAGATCGGGTCACTCATGTTGCTGCAGCTGAATACATACAGCACACAGACAGGGTCAGAAGGGGCACATAGAGTTTGATTAAATATTAAAATGGTTTTAATGCCTAATTTCAATTATTTTGAACAAAGCATGGTTGTTGGTACTAGACATGCTGGTTCCAGGATCTCAGAAACAGCTACCATACTGGGGTTTTCACACACTTTAGTGTCTGTGGAGAATGACGTGATCAACAAACAGCATCCAATCAGAGGAAGATCTGGGTGAAAGTATCTTGTTAACGGAGGTCAGGGAATAATGGCCAGACTTAGAGGCTTTGCATTCCCCTAACTGAAGCTACTGTTAAAATTTCTTTTCCAAACCCCAAAAGACAGGTTCTGCCTTTCATGTGATTGTATTGTATTTACAGCCGTATTTATATTATTAACATTGTTGGCCTTTCCTTCTGATTGGGCTACATTAAGTAAATTATAGTATCACCCCATTCATGTTCACAGATCAATGAATATAGACATAGATGAATCTGTATTGACCCAGTGAAACAGTGGAAATAAAATTAAGTCAAATTTGACATGCTACAGTGGCACCTCTTTTGCCTTTCAACAAAGGAAATAAATATTTATAATGGTTCCCTAACATAGCATTACCCTTTTCGGGTCACAAAAAGAATAACAAATACCGTTCACTTTTTCCAGTGACCAAAGGCAAAATTCCAGTTTGCTTGCACTAGACAATAATTCTCAATCAGGTCTATTGTTAAACAGTGCAATAATTTGATTAGAAAGTATACAATTTTTCAAAAGGGTGCAATCAAATTTCCAATAAGCTTCCATTAAATTTCCAATATGACATAAAAACCATTCTGCTATTTGGATCTTAGCAGAGATATTGCAGTAATTAGTTAAAGCAATGGCTGATATGAGACAGATTGAAGCATGATTTGTCATGTTCACTCAAATGAGCCAATCATTTATGCTGTATTTAAGGACTGTTGTGTCCTGTGGTGGAGAGCATGCAAAATGTCTAATAATTTAAATTTAATAAGGAAATTATAAACAGGGGTGGCTTTACAGAAAGGTTCGTAACACTAAGTAGTTCATTATCTCGTACTTAAGATTGGTCGTTAATTAGCATGCGTTTCCAGAAACCCTTCGTAACTAAAGTAGTTCGTTATCTCGTTCGTAGATTTATGAGTGATCCGACCCGTTCGTTATTTTCTTCATCGTTCGTTATCTGAACTTTTGGCTTCTGTCCTGTCACAGAGACACAGAGATCGGCCAAAACAGATGACAAAAACACAATGACGGTCTTTTTTGGACAATGTAATACAACCCGAATTCTGGAAAAGGTGGGATGTTTTTTTAAATTTGAATAAAATGAAAACTGAAAGACTTTCAAATCACATAATATTTTATTCACAATAGAACACAGATAACATAACAAATGTTTAAACTGGGAAATTTTACAATTTTATGCACAAAATGAGCTCATTTCAAATTTAATGCTTGCTAGAGGTCCCAAAATAGTTGGGACAGGGGCAACAAATGGCTGAAAAATTCAGCTGGGAGAACATCTAGCAACTAATTAAGTTAATTGATATCAGATCTGTAACATGATTAGCTATAAAAGGGATGTCTTAGAGAGGTAGAGTCTCTGCAATCTATGAAAGAGTGCATAAAAAGATTGTGGAATACTTTAAAAACAATGTTCCTCAACGTCAAATTGCAAAGGCTTTGCAATTCTCATCATCTACAGAACATGGAATTTTGCCCTTAATGCACCGTGCAGCTTCTGACAGGTCACTGTCTCTACACCACCGATTGATTCCTACAGACCTACAGATGCACTTGGCCTCAGCAAGGCTGCTGTGTCCTGCATCTATGTGTGCATTGATCACATTTCTGTTACTCCATGCACATAAATACATGCAATATCCAGCAGGAGGGGATGCCATGCATGACA
>JAAGVU020000041.1:15855720-15901088 GCA_011763525.2 Mormyrus iriodes | reverse complement strand
GTGTGTGTGTGTGTGTGTGTGTGTGTGTGTGTGTGTGTGTGTGTGTGGGTGGCTTTCTAGCGATTACCATCACAAGTACAGATGCATTGGTTTAAGACTCTCATTTTCTAATTGAGCTACACCTGTTTGTTTTTGTGGGTAGCTGTACTGGCGAGCTAAACATTTCTAAGCCATTTCGGTTTCTTCCCTAAAGTATTCGCTGTTGCCGTGGTCCCCGGTGGCGCTCTGGTCATCCCGCGGTGGGGAAGCTGTGAGGAGGCTCTCTGAGGGCCCTGACTCATGCCTTTGGGTGCTTAACGCGGCTGGATTCCTCTGCTCCTCTTTGCTCTGCTGGGATTCCTCCCCATGGGTTGGGTGCCTGCAGGGCTGTGGGTGGAACTGGGCGAGTGGCACTGCGTGTCCCGATGAGCCCGAATCTCGCAGTGCCTGGACTGGGAAGTGGGAGGCTGCGGGTAGGCTCGCTCTGGAGGATCTGTATGCCAGGCACCCCGTTTTTCACGGGGGCTGTGTGTTGATGTGCAGACCCATGATGGCACTAATTGGCCCCATAAACTGTCAAGCTGGAATTTCAGGTTTCAATTTGCACATAATGGTAAACCTATAAACATTCTGAGCAAACTCACTCTCTGTAGCAATGTAATCGAAAATGACTCAGTATTTGCACAGCTTCTCCAAATCAATGACCTGAAAAATGCACAGACTTATAGTTAAGAGTGCGATCAGTTTATACACCTAGAATTCAAACCTTTCTGAATGACTTCATCCAACCGCGAACCATAAACATAATTACAGAGAACTTTTATGTCAGGTATTTCTAAAGGCATTTTTAACTTCATTTGCTTGTATCTATAAAATCTGCATGACTGTGTAACACATGTCCTGTTTCTTAGAGGTATTGTGAAGCTGACAGTGGAGCCTGACATTCATTCTTGGTTGTTTTCCAACCATGCCTTTTCAATAATCGCTTATCGGATCGGCTCCAGATGATCAGAAACCGCGTAATGCCAGCACATTACAGGGCATTCATGCACTTTTGCGTATTAAGGGCTATTCTGGATCATCAGCCAAGCTGCATTCAGTTTTGGACTGTCACATGATTGTAATAAGTGATTTGCCCACTGAAATATTCTAGACGTGGTCACTGGGTTGAACACAACCAATCCTAAATGCCATTGATTGACACCGCCTGGTTATACATGTGTATGAAATGCAATTTTAGTTCATGTGTTAAAAATATGAAGCATGCCTGCACTGATGTTTTATTTCATGCAAAATACTTTAATGTATAACCAGATTTGATCATTTCTTCCAGCTTTTTCCGCAGTACATGTTTGTAGGGATCCTATAGCCGGCAGCAAAGGGCTCATGGGAGGGGACCATCCTGGAACTAATGCCAGTCAGTTGCACTACACACACACACATATGCATGCTCACACATTTTGGGCAATTTTAGAGAGACTGGTTCTACTAGTTGCATGTTTTTGAGCTATGTGGGAAAATGCAGAAATGCTCAGAGCGAGCATGCAAGCTCCACACACACAGTCGCAGCAGGGGTGGGATTTGAACCCCAACTGTGCTGCCCTGTGAGTGCAACTCGTGTGACAGATACAGTGAATTTGAGTCTCCTTTTCTGTGTATGATGCACTGTAACAGTAGAACGCACCGATGTTAGATGAGAAATTGATAGGACATATTGACCATTGGCTTGTTTTAAAGCCAGAGGGCTGATTGCATACGGTGTTCATGCATTTTAGTAGCCTGTGGAATATTGTTTTAGGATGTTAATGTGATGTCCCGTGCAGTTTTTCATCTATTGGTTATTGAGCACAGAGTGTAATATAAGATTTACCCAAAATCTTTATTTTATTTGTTTGTATGGTGCTGGTGCTCGCTTTATAAACTTGTGTTTAGTGAAATACATGAGGGTTTATGGGTATTAATGCTTATCCTGAGGTATAAATGCTTTGTTTATGTAGACAGTCTGTCAGTTACCGGACGATTTTTACTGTGTGCTTATTTTCCAGGGCGATTTCTTCCTCGACACGTAGTTGTAACGTCGCCTAGGTGTCATGGGCCTTAGGGATCTAAGCAGAGCTGTTACCTCAGTCAAGAATAATCAATTAGCAGCTCAACTGGAATCAAAACCAGCAGCAGCGCTGGGACAAGTGTTGGGATAGGCATATTGTTGGCTAATAAGTCTGTGGTTAACCTCTTAAGCAACCGATAGTTCAATAATCACAGAACACAGTTTCACAATATCGCTGAGTGTGTAGCTATGGTGACAGAATATCAGATATGAGAAGTATCCACAATGAGCCATTTTATAATACGAAGGCTAGGTTATGACCTGAAAATAGATTGCATTAAACATGACATTTTGCATATCCTGTAAGCATAATTCGGGTAGCATGGTTAAGGCATTTTAATCTGATGAAGCACTGAGTGAAATTACTCTACCTAACTGGTCTAGGTCATTTATAGCTTAGAAATATGCTGCAGTTTCCCTCTTGGTGTTTGGGAATTTGGTCTTGTGGTAGTAAGTGAGATATCGGTCTGGATGTGGTACATAGCCCACATGATTGAGGTGGATGTGGTTCTGTGAGCTCCGTGCTCATGCCAGCAGCACCTTTGTCATCTTTTGGGGTTTGAACATTAAGGATTAGGCCTGGGCGGCACCTCTCAATCATGAAATGCCAGTCGGAGTGTTTCCGAATCACTTTGGAAGCTTTGGCATGCAGGCAGCTTCTGAGATCTCATCGGTTATGTTAAGCTGGACCGGCGTAATTTAGGTAACGTTATAAGCTGTGTAAGGGGTAGTAAAGGCTTTAGATCATTGTGACTGTAATTCAGTAAACGATTGTTATTAAATATGAAGAGATGAGTAATAATGAAAGAAGGACTATTGTGCAGGAGACATTAAGGTTCCCTGTTATCCACAATGTTAAATTCATGTTAAACAAGCAATTTTTGCTCCACTTTCTTCCCAAAGACATGTGGTTTAACTAACTAGTGTCTCTAAATTGCTCATAGTCTGTGATTGTGCCTGTGTGTGTGCGCGTGTGTGCTCAGTGATGGACTGGCATCCTATCCAAGGTGTACCTCGGCCTTGTGCCCTGTGCTGCCTGGGACAGGCTGCAGGCTCCCCTGTGACTCTGGCCAGCAGAAGTGGTGAGAAGATAGGTGAACGGATGGAAATGTGTGTTCTGTTGTTCTTTTTGCCGTGTCCCTATATGTCTGGCCTTGTTTTCTTGGACACCTGAGAGTAACATTAGCTTAGGGCTTTGTTTCTGAACTTGAAAATATGTGAGCTGTAATAAGCTGTACAGTAATGCTGTAACGTTTGCGGCTGTCATTGACAAACCTCAGTTTTTCTCATTTTGTTGTAATGTATTTTGTTCTAATGTAAGTTCTGTAATGTGCAGCGACCAGCTGTTAATAATGGCTTATTAGCCTCCAAGCTCAAGGATGTCCATCTTTCACGCGTATCCCATCATTGACACCCTGCATTTTCGCTTCTTTTCTGAGGAGCTCTATGAAAGAGCAGAGCAGTCCATGAAGATGCTGGCTATGTGGCGTGAATGCTGTGCTGTCAGGCGCACAGCTGCTCTCTGTCTGTCCGGCATGGCCGGCACCCGTCCCTCCGTGACTGCGTCCACGTCCACTCTGGCTGTTCCTGTCTGCGCCCGCCCTGGCCGTCTCCGTTCGCCGCGCCCGCCCTGGCCGTCTCCGTTCGCCGCGCCCGCCCTGGCCGTCCCCGTTCGCCGCGCCCGCCCTGGCCGTCTCCGTTCGCCGCGCCCGCCCTGGCCGTCTCCGTTCGCCGCGCCCGCTCTGGCCGTCCCCGTCCCCGATTTTAAATGATTTATTTATGAAGATCCTGCTTTTGTTGAGACTTCTATTTATTCAATGGCTTATGGTGGTTCTATTGAAATATTACTTTGGTTTTTCAAATAGGTCACATCCTGCTTGAGTTGCAACACTAATGAAAAACTGTAGCTGTCTATCTAATCTCCTCCATGTCTCATTTTGATTATTTTTTTTCTTCTTTTTCTGAAAAAATCTGACAGATTTGGCTGTTTACGGTTTGTCATAAGTTTACTTGTAGCCAACAGCAACTTGCCTGCAGCTAGTACTGCGCCTGTACATATGCACAGAGGTGGATGCACTAGGTGGTCTTCTAAAATAACAAGTGACATCACTAAAATCACAAATGCAGAGTATAAGCCCATTCGGAACATTGAAGCATTTCTTATAACAACAAAAATGCCAGGTGTCTGTTCAATGACAGGTTGCACATTTTACAGACGGGGAAGAAGGTTAAGCGTTCGAAAAGCTTGCTTTGATACATATGTAGGTGTGTTTATTCAGCCGCAATTTAAATTTAATTATAGCCTGCATTTATAAGTACAAGTTGGCATATCAGAACCTCTTACCCTGTCTGCTGATGATTAATGAAGAGTAAAGGCTTGATTCTGTACTGTTGTTTTGCCTACTAGTTTCACAGAAGTCCACCATTTTTGTTTGGCACCACCAGTAAGCCAAATACTGTGGATATGAGTCATTTAATGAAAATAAACAATGTTTTGAGAGAGGCATGAATCAGTTGTTTGAGATATGCTTTCGCAATAAAACATAGCTGTGGATACATAAAGAGCTAAGGGACGTTAAAAGACATTCAAGAAAGTTGTTTTTTTTTTAAATTTTTTTGAATTCCATTTATTGATTTGAAATGCAGGTGAGAAGCTGTTCTGTTAAATTGCAGCAATCAAGACCGATTTTATTTTATGGTCCATACCCCCCATATCCCGAATGAGTAGAACTGTATTATTGTTATAAATAAATTTGACTTTGATGTATGTTAGCTTTGTTGCAAAGGATCTGACACATTACTTATTACTTATTTTGCATGTTGTTTTTATTAATTAAAAGCTTAATGGGTGTAATGTTTTACCATTTTCGATATTTGACTGTTTGACAGATGTTCGACAACCTGCATGCCTGGAATTGCGACCCTGTAGTATGTGTTGTGTGTAAGATACATGCTTTTTAAACCTGCGATTTGAACTGAATCAGTCGCTGTGCACATACTCTTTTTCTGGAAATCTGTTACAGATTCATATATACTGTATGTGCCAGTTTAGTTCAGGTTTAGTTTTACCTGCTGGTATCTTGTCTGGTACAGCTGGCTGGTCCCCGGGATCAGCCCTGCATCAGAGTGCAGTGGTGTGTGTGAGTGTGTGTGTATGAGAGAGAGACAGTCCTGCAGCTTGGCATCAAGTATAAGCTTCCAGGTGCCCAAAGGCTTGTTTAAAAACTCAATGAATTTTGAAAATATGTGGGTAGAAAGTGATCACAATTGTGGCGAATGTAGCGGTACTTCAGATGACAGTTTTGCTCTCGAAGTCCATATAAATGTTTACATACTTTATTATAATCGCTCGACAGAATAATTCCGCAGTACAACTTGCCAGATCGCTTGAAGACATAATGGGATCAATCTGTATCTGTACAAGCTTTTTTTCTTTTCTTTTTTGCATTTGGGAAAGAAAATAGGTTTTTAATTGGCCTTACCTGACCTGGCTGGTTTAGCCACAGGTGACTTTGCTCACTACTGTAGTCTCTGGGTTAGCTGTACTAGGACTGTCTTGGCCCAGCTTAAATCCAGATTTTTTTGCACACAAGCTTGGCATTTTAATTCATAGATTTAACTGAACAAAGCTGTGCATATGAGCAGATTTTCTGTCTGCCATGTTTTCCAAACAGGAGATTCACTCTGTCGGCTTGATCCGACGGTGTACGGCACTCGCACGCCGCATTTTGCAGTGCATTATGGGGCGTTGTGTATGATCTCCATGCATGATGTGACATGCATTCCTGATGAATTGTGAATATTGCTTAAACTTGCTGTAAATCTGGTGGAATATACTTCAGGGTGGATGTGTGCCAGCCACAGATATGTTTTTGCTAAGCTTGTTGCTGTGATTGTGGTGATCTGTGTAGTGCTGTCCTGCCGCCTGTGTGTGTGTGTTCACAGCGGCAGAGCAGATCTGCATAGGCGCTGTGTGCTTTGCTGTGCATGCTAGACGCCGTACCGCTAACGGCCTTTCCCTGCCCTTGTCTCTTGGTCCTCTCTCTTCATCCTCAGTTGACTGCAGAGGGGATGTCAGGCAGTAAGGCTCTGGGGGGGGCCCGGCGACGGCGGACCCGCTGCAGGCGCTGCCAGGCCTGCATGCGGACTGAGTGCGGGGAGTGCCATTTCTGCAAGGATATGAAGAAGTTCGGGGGACCCGGCCGCATGAAGCAGTCTTGCCTTCTCCGGCAGTGTACAGCGGTGAGTGGGGGGGGTGGGGGTCCTGCCTGGGCGTCTCTGGCAGTGCACAGCGGTGAGTGGGTGGGGGTGTCCTGCCTGGGTGTCTCCAGCAGTGCACAGTGGTGATTGGGGGGTCGCCTGGGCATCTCTGACAGTGCACAGCGGTCAGTGGGGGGTGCTGCCTGGACGTCTCTGGCAGTGCACAGCGGTGAGTGGGGGCAGGGGGGGGTTGGTGCTGCCTGGGCATCTCTGGCAGTGCACAGCGGTGAGTGGGGGCAGGGGGGCAGGTTGGTGCTGCCTGGACGTCTCTGGCAGTGCACAGCGGTGAGTGGGGGGTCACCTGGGCGTGTCCGGCAGTGCACAGTGGTGAGTGGGGGCAGGGGGGGAGGTTGGTGCTGCCTGGACGTCTCTGGCAGGGGGATGATCTGTAGCTCAGAAGTCACTATAGTTTGTTGTAATGGAGCTTCACAGGGATGTGGAGGCGTGGATTTCCAGCGAGCTCACTCAGACACACGCAAGTTAAATCAAACTTTCATCTGCTCTGCAGCCAGTGCACGCCTGATGTAATACAGCTGCACCTTAACTGTCGAGGGAAATCTTCCAACACAGCAAGCTTGTTGCGCAATCCCCACATAGCGACTGGCTCTGTGAACGTTACAGTGTGCAGCTAACTGGTGCATATTTGCATGACAATCAGAAAGCACAGTCTAATGAATAATGTAGTTTACAATGTATTTCTCTATGCCAAATTTATCTTTAAAATCCATTTGGCGTTGAAGTCCGTGTGTCAGCAAATTGAACCACACTTAGCATGACCACGCACGCCACAGGTTCTGCAGTGAAGTGTGTTGGTGATATAGGACATCACTGTGCACTGTAGGGCTAAATTAAGCAGAAACAGTGACAGTCTGGCTTTCTAGGGAAAAGCCGCAGCAGGATGTTTCCTTGATTGGATCTTTTTTTGAGGAGCAGTTTTTTGTATCCAGTGGCGAGTTTGAGAAGATGGCACTGGTGTGTTAATGGCGAGATTTCATAGTGACGTCTTCCCATGGTCTAACAGACGTCCATATGCATTACATTCGGGTAACGCACAGTTAAAGATGATCATCTTGTTTTTTTCAAACAGGAGCACAGACATTTCTGCTGTTATGGGATAGATGTGTTTTTACGTCATGTAAAATCACGCAGGGGCAGTTTCTTATGGGGAAAAGGTGAGGTGGAGCAGAGGAGCCAGAACCCAGTGAAACCACAAAGCGCTTTGTTAGCTCGAGCGTCCCTTTGAGTGTGATGGCTTTTCTTTTACACTCAACACCGGAAATGTCACTAAAACTCTTAATAGACTTCCTAAACAAGGCATCCAATACTATAACCTATCGCTAAACTGATAACCTGATTATCATTTTTGAGACGTATGTATCTTAATCTTTTTTTTTTTTTGGCCAATTTATTAGGGATGAGCCAGCATCGTCTAATATTCAAAATTTCATGAATGTGCATAAAATCATGAAAAAAATCTTGAACATTTTATGTATTTAGCTGCAGTATAATTTGTGCTTTATCCATTCTCTAATAAATTGACGCTTTGTCTGAAGTTTTTGCATGAGTTCTGCATGCTCTCGCCAAGCCAGTCATTATCATTTTCGTCCTTGCTCATTCATGGTGTGCTGCATTTGTGAGAAATTTAACAGAAATGAGTGAGACAAACTAGAGCTGATCAGTAGAAGACGTTTGTCTTTCGCTGGATGGAAATCTCTCAGATTCCATTGAATTGATATTGAGCAAAAACACGTGATTTGTCAGCACTGCTTTGTGTCTGTGGGAACGGCTTGTGGCGTGAAGTATAAGGGTATCTGGTTATGCTGCTGCTGTTAATTTTATACGTACATTTAGATTGTAATAAAATGTTATTGAATTTCCAGTTCTGTGAAATTTGTTCTTAATAAAATTTTAAATATGAGTGAATTGTCAGTGTGCCAGTAGACACTTTTTGGTGAGTTTAATGTGAACTGCTGACTTGTCTTTCCCAGGAAAGACAGACTTTTTTTTTGGGGGGGAAGTTTTTTTTTGTTTTGTAAATATTGTAATATTTTTTGCAAGGATTTAATATAACAATGTGAATTTTTCCAATATCGTTTAGCCCTACTTTCAAAGCTACTTTTAATGTTTTATATTATGCTGTCGCAGCAGCGAGTGATGCCTCATTTTGTACAGAAACTAATTAACGGAGTCGCCTATAAGCCAGAGAAATGCTATGATCGTGTTAAAGTAAAATCACTATGACTGCCCAAGGCATAGGCTATTAAACGTTATTGTGAGCTACTGCATATGAGCAATCTCTTCAGTTTTGTTTCAGTTTCATTTATTCAAGCTAATTTTTAATGTTTTGCAGTATCCTTTTGCAGCAGTATCTCATTTTGCATGGAAAGAAAAGTATTTTAATTTCGTACTCCATACACATTTGTTTGTGTGGTGGGGCAGGGTTAATCGAATATTATTTGAATAGTGACTGACGAAATCTTATGACTGCAAAGAGGATCTTTCCCCTTTTCGCCAGTCACACCTGTGCTGCTTCCTGTTTTATAGCAGGTTTGTCTGTGTACTTTTCATTAGGAGGACACTTGAGCTCTGTCTGGCAGATGCTTCGAGTGACCCTAACACTGTAGTAAGGTAAATGTCTTAAAAAAATCTATCTGCTTCTTTCCATCGCAATGCCACACACTGTCGTAAGGGCAGTTTCCTGGCTTCTGTTCCTGAACTTCAGGTATGACCATGTGGGCTGTGATCCTTCATCTACTTTAACCAATCACACTAAATCCCGTAGCCGAGTCACGCAGCAACAAACCTCCCCCCAGTCTAAAGAAAGAGTAATGAAGGTGTGGACATGCATAGCTGTGCCCCGTCTGTACGTGCAGGCGTGGCAGGGCACGGTGCGTGCCGTCTGTGTCCCGGAGTGTAACATGCTGCCTGCCTCCTCTCCCCTCGGTAGCCCGTGCTGCCCCACACGGCCGTGTGTCTGTCCTGTGGCGAGGCAGGGAAGGAGGACACGGTGGAAACAGAGGAGGAGAAATTCAGCCTTTCACTTATGGAGTGCACCATCTGCAATGAGATCATCCACCCGGGGTGCCTGAAGGTAGGGCTCTTTCTGCCTGTGCTCCCTGTGCTGCCTGTGCTGTGCTGTGAGTGTGTTTTATTTGGGCTCTGTATTGGTAATGCATGCCATTACAAATTCCAGGCCACATGCAAGTACTTTTAATTTACATGTTCTAAGGCTAACTCCTAGTCCCTGCTGATAAACAGCATTCAGACCTCACCGGCCATATTTGTAGGTGGACCGTGGTCTAAACTAGGGGTTTCTTTTGATGACCACGGACTGGTTTACCTTGTGTAAAAATTTGGCAGCCCGGTAAAACTTGCATGGCCAGAGGTGGGGGGCTTTTGGGCTGCTTCGGACATTCGGAGCTGCCGAGCTGATTGCGGATTGGACCAGCGTTGGAGGTGGAGGCGGTGTTGATCAGTGCTAGATGGCGGTTTTGACAGTTTTCTTGCGCTCTGCCTGAAGAACAGGACATGCGCCATTTGTGCTTGGTTGCCAAGGCAGCCCTGTTGCTTTTAAACTGGAGCTAGTGGAGTTGATTTAGACCAAGGAGACTAGAATTAACTTACCAAATGTAATGCTGTGTCCTGTTGAGCCTATTTAGCGTGGTGTAACACTGTGGGCAGTGTTGTGTGTAAATAGGATCGATGGATCATATTTATCGATTGAGATGATCATATTAGGTAATATATGATATTTGGGCAATAGTATTGGGCAGTTTGTGACTCCGGGGCTTAGGGCCTGTGATCAGATGGTTGCTGGTTCAAATCCCACGGCTGACAGTGGTTTTACCCTTGGACTCCTGAACAAGGCCTTTAATCCCCAGTTACTTCAGTCACTGCCTGACCCTGCTTTCTCACAAATACCTTGCTTTGGGTAAAAGCATCTACTAAATAAAGGACTTTTTTTTTTTTTTTTTTCCTAGAGCCCAGCCCTATCTGTTCAGTGACAGCCTTTATACTTGGTTGAATGGTGTATGTGGAGATAAACAGCCAAATTTGCCAAAGCATTACATAATTTATGTTACAGTTATGCTTATTTAGGCATCAGAGCAATGGCTCATGTTTAATGCCTTAGCTGGGGCTTATGGAGCGCAGTGACGCGGCATGGCCCCGCCCCCTGTGGACCCTGGCACGTGAAGCATCCTGAGCCGTACCGCCTACTGTCATGTATGTTACGGTGGCTGCGTGCTGACGGTAATCTGATCTGTCTGGCATATCTCTCCGCAGATGAATAAAGCAGAAGGGATCATTAATGACGAAATCCCCAATTGCTGGGAATGTCCCAAGTGTCACAAAGAAGGCAAGACAAGTAAGGTGAGACACGGCACCTCGGCGGAAGGGTCTGCCTGAAGGCGTCGCACACAAGCTCGCTCTGGGCCTGACCCCGCACCGGCGGCCCGCTCGCTCTGGGCCCGACCCCGCAACGACGGCCCGCTCGCTCTGGGCCCGACCCCGCACCGACGGCCCGCTCGCTCTCGCACTGTCGACAAATGGACTGCAGGGGAATCTGAGCCATTAATACCAGTTCAATCAAAGCTAGTCAGCCTGAACCTGCTTGGTATTCAGATGTCTAGCAAATCGGTCTATTGCATAACTTAGAACTTTATGAATTATGAAATTTTATTAAAAATCTTTGTGGCAGAAGAATACTAAGGTTAAGCTCTCTTCCTGCAATTACTCTCCTAAGGATTTCAGCTGTGGGGCCTTGCTGCTTTACTTCACGTTCCTGCCTCCTCCATGTTCCCTATAGCCCTAGGCAGCATTGCATTATTATGGTGCACTCCGATATTTAGAAATCCTGAAGGTGGTATTTTTAATACTGTCAAAAATGCTCCCATTCCTATGACACGGAGACGCTGTTTTGAGCCGATGTGTTGTAATGCGCAGCGTTAGCGGTGATTGAACCCTCACTTAAGTTTTTATTTAAAAAAAAAAAAGGCAAGTCAAAGAATAACGGCGTAAACCGTCGGAACATGTGCAACACGCATGAGGCCGAGTGCGCCGGTGGCCGCAGATCGCGCAGCGATGGTGGTGGCAGTAAACGAAGGGTG
Source organism: Mormyrus iriodes (assembly GCA_011763525.2). Classification (NCBI taxonomy): domain Eukaryota; kingdom Metazoa; phylum Chordata; class Actinopteri; order Osteoglossiformes; family Mormyridae; genus Mormyrus; species Mormyrus iriodes. The sequence continues at coordinate 15,889,634 of JAAGVU020000041.1, read as the reverse complement.
GTTTTGTTTATTTTTTTTCTTTCTTAAATCTTCAACAAGGAGTCGTCTCGTTTCCCTCGCACTCAGCTTCCACACTGATATGCCCGACTTCCTGATTCAGGACTCCTCAGTAGCCTACATGATCTATGTTTTTTTAAATTTTCTTAAAAACAGAACAAAAATACTGTCGTATACCAGGGTGGAATGTCTGGAAGGCTGACCCTATGGAAAAATAGATGCCGCCCAAGCCTACTCTGTAATCCATTCATCAATGATATTTTCATTAAAAATTGATTACTTGATTTATTTTTTCCATAATTTTATTAGAAATATTTTCTTTTATGAAAGTGCACATTATTTTTTGCTAACAGGTGCACATATACCATGTACGAGCACAGATCATTCTTCAGCTTTGCTTTTCATTTCGCGACGTGTGTGGTTTTCACAGTTTTTGCAGTTACGTGTTAAGAGATGCCCTCAAGTTTGGCCCGGCTGCCTGTTGTTATTCTGGAGTTCCATTTTGTGCGCTAGCCTCTCAAGGGAGTCCAGTCCGCTCATTTTCCTCATTTCCGCGTCTCTCCCAGGACCAGGGCGACGGCCTGGGGAAGCGGCGGACGGACAATGGGGAGGTTAGTCGGTGGAAGCTTATGGACGAGCCTCCCCCGACCAAAAAGAAGCCCTCCACCATAGACGATGCCAGTCAGGGAGTCCACAAGCGCAAGAAGGAGAAGGAGAAGGAGCAGGCCCTGGAGAGTGGCCCCAAGAAGAAGGTCTGTGGGCGTGGGGGAATGGTGTCGCGCTCCGATGGCTGTAAAGGTGCCGGTGTGGTGTCTGACTCGAGGGGTGTGCTGCTGTGACCCCCCCGGGGGTGGCTAGCAGAACTTCGGGCACTTTTCCAGCTCTGCACCACAGTACTGACATCTGTCCCTCCTCTCTTATTTTCTCCTAATCTCAGGCAAAAGGAGGCAGAGAGAAACACTTAAAAAAGGTACGTTTACTTGGAGCGGTGGCGTTACACCGGAAGCAGGTCACATAAGCGTCCGTTCCCGGTCAGGGTCGTGGGGGGGGGCTGGAGATACACCGCTGGACAGGCATGCGGATAGAGCGAAGGCGTAGGATTCATACCGCCAGCCCGAGAGGCGTGAGCCAGCAGTGATATCATCAAACAGCCTTTGGTGTAGAAGTTCATACTATCTGCTGGCATGCTGACTCTCGCTTGCCTGATACCCTGACATCGATTAAGTCGAAGGAGTTCATTTGTGCGAACACTAGCTGAAATTAATACTCTCAGCATATGGAATTAAAGTATAATGTGAAATGAATATTATGATCCTCTGTGAGAAATCTTATTTTACAAAACTGAAGGCCTTTTTTTTTTTTTTTTTTAAATCACCTGACTAATCCAGTGTCACATGTACATGATTTAAAAATAGCAGTGAGGAAGTGAAATTTTGTGAAATGAATACCTGATGCGTTTATGGCGTTTGACATCCTGGCATGTCGCTAAGGTTTGCGGCCGGGTTGCCCCCCACGACCGACTAGTGGCTCTCCCGTGTGTGATTGATGACCACCTGAGATAGCGCTGACGTTCACTACAGCGGCGAGTTATTGTTAATTGTGTAGTAGCCCTTAGAGTTTATCTTCGTTGCGTTTACATGCAGAGTGATGGATTATAAGTTTACACCTGGTTTGAGTGATAGCCAGTCTGAGTGACACTCTAATTAAGAAATGCAGCCTAGACCCCAAATATGGATACAACAGCCTGTATGGTTTTCGTCTCACTTCATGCTGCCTGTGTTCTGGATAAGACGAGAAGCTCAGAGGGTGTTAGCCAAGTCCAGCCAGTACTGAGTTGTCTGTTCAAGAGATTATCATCAGAGGCTGTGTAAAACAAATAAGCTCAGATAGCAGATAGTCAGTCGTTCAGTTGTTTGCTCGTGTGCGGTGATTTAGAAAGGTTTACTGTAGTCTAGTCTAGAGGTAATTTGTCTGAGGTTCGGCAGGAGTGTAGCTATCATTAATTCCTAATTTCCTTTATTACTTTATTAGGGAGTTGAAATTTTTGACTTAATGGGGAAGAGAAGGGTGCCCCGTGGATCTCTGATCACTGGCAGTTCTGTGTATTCATTGTATGCCACTGTGATGTCTGCAAACTTCAGCTTCTCTGATCCTTCAGGTTAAAAAGAAGGTTTGATATATCAAGAAATGATTCCCCCCACAATAAGATTAATCATTCCCATAAGGCTTCTGGATGGGGGTTTAACTCGGCTTGGACGTATATTTGTGTGTATGTAGGCTAAATCAGTGTTTCTCAACCTGGTCCTCGGGCACCTCCACATTTTTGCTCCCTCCCAGCCTCCTGCCAGATGGCAAAAACACAGACTGTCTGGGGGGGTCCCTGAGGACCAGTTTGAGAGACGCTGGTTTACATTATATTTGTATTTGTTTAACATGGGCTTCCTAAGATCAGCTCTACTTCTTTGGCTTTCTTGATTTCGGTTTCGAGCCTGTGGTAGCAGTAAATGTCCTTGATATTGCTGAAGTGCCTTGAATGAAAGAAAGCAAAGAGTATGAAGAATTGCTCATTTAATTTTCAGTTAGGGTTTTTATGTGAAATTCCATCTCTCTTCTCTACCTCCACACAGAAACAAAAACCCAACTCGTCAGACACGGGAGATTCCAGCGGCCCTAACACTACGTCAAACTCGGCACAAGGCTGCGGAGGCTTATCCAACGCCACAACCCAGCCGGCGCTACTGTCCGCCAGCCAGTCGACCGACCAGCGCTCACACCAGCGGGAGAAACTCGAGCGCTTCAAGCGCATGTGCCAGCTCCTGGAGCGCGTACGAGAGTCCAGCTCCTCCAGCTCCTCCAGCTCGGAGTCCGACTCAGATTCGGACACACAGTCGGGTTCGGAGGACCGCGGAGGCTCGGAACCATCCACACCCAATCCGAACAGCCACGGCGTCAATGCCTTCAATACTCAGCGCTCGAAGGATCGGGAACGGGATTGCCGTCTGGCCGAGCTGGGCTTCAGCACCAGCGACGATTCCGAAGAGGAAGAGCTGGAGGACGCCGACGACGACGACCAGAGAGAGACCAAGAAATCCCGGCGCGGGAGCGATGGCGAGCCCCGGCACCACAAGCTGGAGGAAGACAGGGACCGGAAGCCACCCCTTTCACCTCCTCCTTCCCCCCTCTCCTCCTCTTTCCCTGCACCCCTCATCAAGATGGAGAAAGGTGGAGGGACCAAGCGGAGTAATGGTTCAGAAACTCGGAATGGCCGCACCAGGGCCGGGGCCCGAGAGCGGGAGGTGCAGGAAAAGGAGAATGCCAACAGCAGCGTGAGCACCAATCACCGCCGGTGCAAGGGTGTCAACAGAGGGAGCAAGGTCCACAGCAGCGGTCAGAACCAGAACCACCCCGGGCCCAACCAGCAAAACACGACCACCAATGGAGGAGTGGGACCCACTGGCAACTCCATCAGTGGCCCGGTGGGTTCGCAGCTGGCTGCCCGCTCTCAGCTGCTGAAGCGCAGTCCCCCTGTCGTGCTGTCTCCCCCCCGGCCCATACAGATGGCGCGACATCTGATCCGCCCCCCACCAGCCTGCCCTGAACCCCACTGCCTGCCCCTGGACTGTGGTGAGTCCCATGTGATGCAGCGGGACGTGTGGCTCAGCGTCTTCCAGTACCTCAACCATAGGGAGCTATGCGTCTGCATGAGGGTCTGCCGCACGTGGAGCCGCTGGTGAGTCTCCTTCCTCATTGGTGGATTGTTGCAAAGGGAGCGTTCATTTGCCACTGCAGCTAGGCGGGAAAACCATGCCTTGGAAATAAATATAGGTACCTAGAGCCTGTCACGTGGGAATGCTGCCAGAGTCATTCTTTAATGAATCACTCGCTTCCATCTTTAGATTTTTGCCTTATTTTTATGTTTGTGTCCACCTTTCCTCGCTGTTTTTCCGCATAGCTATGTAAGTATTTGTAAGTTGATCTCTGTGTAATGGCACGCAGGGGCAGTCCGGTTCTTTGGATATTTGCTTCTGGCGATTTCGCAGGGCCACACCTTGCAGCCATTGTCTCCTGTGGTGCATGTCTTTTTTTTTGTTTTCTTTAATTTTCCCATCCCAAAGTATAATGCACATGCAATGTCTACACGCCCTTAATAATGTCAGCATTTTTTGGGCCGGCAAGACTAATAGAATTTGAGTTTTTTCCTGCCTGTATTTCTGTGTTGTGACATGCAGTCTGTAAGTGGATTTTTCTGAAATTAAAGCATGGCCTTGCTGCTTGTATAACGTGTAACCAGCTCTGACTTACTGCTTGGTACTTTTGGTTCTGGCTTTCCTTCCCTAACTGGGTGTGTGTTCGTCTGCGCATCACGCCTATTTTTCTGTCCCTCTTCGGAGATCCGAGGCCCAGACGCTTTCGGCAATGTGGCCCTTTCAGGTCACCACACAGGTGTTCAGTCATATTGAGGCCACGGCTCAGACTCCTCCAGGAGATCTGCCTGTCGTTTTGACAGCTGTGCTTTGAATGTTGAGAGGTAAACTACTGCCCCCCGCCTGCGTTTCTGGCACCGGACAGCGGGTTCTTCATACCAGTCTGAGCTTGGTGTTGTCGTGCTTCCTTTCGATGTTCGCAGGTGCTCCTGCTGGAGAGAGGCGCGCTCTATGCTATCTGTGGAGCCTCTCTCAGGCCCCCACCTGCCCTGTAAAACTGGAAGTAATCATTAGCCTAGTGACCTGTGTTATGATGTGGCACTCTGTAGGATATGGACACTTGATGATCTTTATGGTCAGTAGTGGCATGCTGCTCTTTTTCTGCTCTATTTGGTTTCTCTTTGCTTTGCATTGGATTGTGTTTGCAAATCAGTTTCCCATCTTGCCTCAATTCTCAGGCAGTTTGACAAATCATGCTGAAATAATGCTGATTTAAATACCAGATGTAAACGCATCACAAAGATGGCCAGTTTCTGCGAAACATGCCAAAAGACAGGTGAAACTTGGAAGGGATGATAGTAAGTGTATGTATGGCAGTATAGTCTGCCAAATGCTGATGCTATGAAATTATAAAGAATCAAGAAGATGCAAAAAGCTGAACTGTGTGCTTTTGGATGTTAGTATTAAAATATTAGAGTGCCAAGGATAGAAAATGTCTAAATGACCAAAACTGTGTTCTGTAAAAATACGCAATTTTATTTCATCGTTATCGAACATGGTCCCAAATTACATTTTGTTTCTATAAGAGAAAGAGCCACCTGGGGGTTGTGAGTGGGTCAGTTAAATTGGGTTTTAAACTATAAGCAGATTTCAGTATAACGATTGAGTTAAGCCGCACTTTGTATGGAGATGCTGATCAGGCTTTATTGTCAGTGTCCAGGAAGTTTGCTGTCAAATGAAGTCTCTCCAGTGTTTAACACAGTGTTTTTGTAAGCAGGTGGATATTCTGGTTTGCCGTGAAGCGACAATATAAAATTAATAAAAAGGTTCTTAAGCCTCTTCGCCTATTGATGGAACTCAAGAAATGCTGAGACCGTTCATGCTTGAAAAAGAACAATGAGTGAGAGAGAGCTGTTAAATTTCCTTTATTGCCAACATTCAGTGTCTGCTTATCGTTTACAAACTGATGGAAAGTATGACGTTTGTTTTAACCAATGGGAAATGGGTGAAGCCATTTGCAGACTGACGGCACGTCATTGTTCCGCCTCCCGTTCCTGCCAAGAAATAAATTGTGTGTCTTAAAAACGACCCGCCCTGGGAGAAGTTGTCGGCTGTCCACCAGCATTTTGGCAGCCCTAGGCTCTTCTGATTTACCCGTTTGTTGCGGTTTGGATCATTACTAGATATGGGCAACTCCTCTCATTTGCACCTGCCCTTCTTAATTATTGTTGCCCCATGCCGCTAATCTCTGACAGAAGCGCAGAAGCAAGGTTTGCTAGCTATGCTCAGTGACCGTCAGCCAAGGCAATGCTGGATAAGTGATGTTGGAGCCAGCTTTATGAAAACAACATTCATATCTGGAGGTGACCACACGATCCATGTCGGGTGTGGACTCTTTGAGCTAGGACAATGAAATGGCCCTGCACTGAGTTCCTGCTGTGTGCTGATTGGTCAGGCTCCTATAATCATACATGTGTCACTAATGTTAATGTTAAACAGCTGGATGACTCGTTCGATCATGGACACACACCAGTCAAAGAACCAGAAGAACTGAAATATTTAGCCCATCACAGGAACCTTTTAATTTTAAAGTGGTTTGTAAAACCCGAAGTAGCTCAAAGTGTCCTCACTGACATGGATTATCTGGTCACCCTGCTGGAAGTGTGCAGCACTGCAGTACACAGGGCTAGGCTGCGGCTAATGGGAATGTGAAGAGCCGCACACGACGCTTAATGGTTTGTACAGCCCGTGCTGGTATTGCTTAGTGTTGCTGTATGGCAAAGAAAGTAAGGAAATGATTGTTGAAAAGACTAAATGTGATTATTTTTCTTTCTTCTCTACTGATTGTTTTTCCTGATTATCATGTTTGTGCTGAATCCTGTGTAGGCTGGTGGCAAAATAAGTTTCAGAAGGTTCAGAAAGCCGAATACTAAGCAGCATCGAATTGCCTGCCGAGCAGAGTAAGCCGTCATGTGTCTTTGTGCAGAGCGTAAAGGTCAGACATGCTGCGTGGGTGATGGTGATTTAGACTGATGTATTGACAGCACTTCAGTTTTGTGATGCTGCTCAGTGAGTTCCTCAGAACTATGCACAGGCATATTGTAGGTTCCCTGTGCCACATGGTGAGGAAAAACACCCCACAGAATGTGTCAGAACTTCAAGCACCACAAATACAGCAGTTAATTCCCTTACGTATATGCGCATAAATATCTGCAGTAGGTCTGGGCGATATCTCCAGAAAGAGTATGAGATATTTTAATGTAGTATTTAATGATGTGAGAAACGATCGATTGGTGAGCCTGATTTTAATTGTGATTTTAGAAACGTCGCGGTACATTAAAACTGTCTAAAGCAGCGACTCACAAACTCACTGTAAGCCCTAGCTGTGTAGCACCATTATAACTGATGTTTACATACACTGATACCTTTGCGTACCGTACAGGGAGTTAAAAAAATAATAGGCCCTTTGCCACCACCAAAACTTTTTAGTGACTCGGGAACTTCTGTCATTTTAACACCACAGGAGCTTGGCCCCATTTGCAGTTCCTGAACCTTTTTCAGTCCCTGATTTTAGCTCGACTGGGAATCTCTGAGGTGCAGCTTATAGCGATACACTTTGCTGATTGGTTGCCGGTGGCACCGATTAGCTGATTGGCTGATTAGCTGTACTGTGGCTCGGTACTTTGATACCTCTTCATAGCTCAGTCTGCCTGTGTGAAAGAACCGGATCTGCACATCCAGTGCCGTCCGTCACTGTGAGTCTCCTTTTCCTTATGAGTAATTTCAGCAATGCAGTTCCCATTTGGATCCAGAACCTACACTTTTTTGCACTTGTAGTAGGTGATAAATCTCTTTTGTCGCTGTTGCTTATGATTAATAGTAAAAACAGGAAGTTAAACCATAACTGTCCACTTATCAACCTGAATATCAAAAGTATATCAGATATTTATGTAAAGTTACATGTATTTGCTGGCTTGTTTTATTCATGAGGTCTGATTCAAGCTTTCAGGCTGGCAAAACAACTTACAACATGAGATCAGAAGCTCAAGTTTGACTTTTGTCCATTTGAACTATTGCAGCCAGAAATTGTCTTTCGACTTCATTTTTAAATAGTATTTTTCAAAACTCAATTTCACGGACTGAAACGGTGTTATAAAGCTTAGTTACTGCATAGCCATCATTCTGACGGTTGTGTTTTTTATGGTGCCAATACATTTTGTTCTTTTTCCCTCCGTTTGTTATATGCCATATTTTTCCTCAATATCTTTGGCATTTTGAGCCAAATCAACAAGACATCAGACTGTTTGCATGCAGCTAAATGAAATTATCTGATTGCCTTAGAATTATTGCTTAACCTACCAATATAAAATTTATATTAGAAACAACATTCTAACAGGTTTTGTAATATTTGTTTGAAAATGTCATCACCAATCAAAATAGCTTAGTTTCTCCCATAATGGCTTGTATGTTTAATAATTATTTAAATGAAAAGCAGGTCATGTTTCTGCCAGACGATTGTGTTTCTGAATTAGTGTAGGCAGAAACGGGCCATTTCACTAGCTGAAAATGTCTTCTGATTAGTTCAACCCAACCCAAATGTTTGGTCTTTGCTTTTTGAGTCATTGCTGAGATCATGGCATCTCACGGTTTCATGTCACAAATGGGCCTTTTTCAGAGGAGCCATTTTGACATGAAATATTATGGCAAGCACCTGTAAGCCATGATATCTCAGCAACGACTCGACCAAAGACGAGATTTTCTGCTGATGAACATGACATTATAATCCAACTGGAAAATTGACCAATTCTAAAATACAGCTTCTTTTGCTATTCAGTTTTTAATATTATTATCACTAATAACATGGTAATTTTTCATTTTGGGCTGGAAAAGAACTTTAAAACAATATGAGAACCATTTCTGTGCAATTTATATTAAGGGAGATGAAGCCAGTCAAAGTCATACCCCCCCACCCCCACAAGTAAGTTCAAATTTTGTTAGCTTAAATCTTTCTTATATTGATCCAGGACTTACGCAGTTTCAGTTCCATGGGTCACTCGTGTAACCAAACCAGCATGCCAAGTTTTGTTATAACGTGTGACGAGGTTCAAAAGTGTGATGATTTGACACAGAATTACCCTTTGATCCATGTTTTCACACGTACAAGATCTGCACTAATTCATTGGTAGCTATAAATCTGTGGAGGACCGGTTAAGGGTGGGTGCATATCTCCTGTCTGGAGGGAAGGTCAGTGATATCAGATGCAACAGTGTGAAACCTTCAAGGAAGTGCACTGTTCCATTTCCTGCATGAGAGGATACCTGCACACAGTTGCTTATAGTTTGCTTTTTGCTCCCAGCCGGGGACCAGGCTGCATTTTTTCAAGTACGTTATGGACTGTTTGTGGTTGGGAGTCACGAATAAAATAGATGGGAATGTAGCATTTGGTGTAAGTGGTCTTTCTACATCATGAGACCTAATGATACAATGGAAGAATTCTCTCTCCTCATCAATACCATCAAAGTAAAATGCCAAGAAAAGACCTCTTCTCTTAGCATCTTACTTGGTCTTGATCCTCTCAATATAATTAGAATGTTGGCTGAGTGAAAATTCTTCCACAAGATTTCACATTACACAGCGGTCCCGTAAATGCAGTTAGCAATCTGTTTATTTTCAAATTTCTAACTATTCCTGTTAGTATAAAAGCCAAGAGAAGCTTCAACTAAGTACTAAGTTTTAAAGTCAAAATATGGCATCTGTCTTGATGAAACACAGAGCTTTCATCTGCGTCGTGTGCTGGGTATATAATAGTGGGGAATGTATGTATGCTCCCAAGGGGCAATCACTTTGGGCTGCAGTCCAGTTTCTGATTATAGGGAGAAAAGCTCTGTTTTATATTATTCCCTTGAAATCTTTTAACTATTTAAAATGATGTGCAAAATGTTATTCTAAAAGGGTGTGACTGTCAGAGAGCCACTTTGCTGAGCATTTCTGTCATTGCTGAGGCTGTTTCTGGCATAAGCAGGCTAATGGACGACAATGTATTAGAGCAAAGCAGGAAACCTGAAACAGACACGGTCAAAAACAATCCCCAGTGTAAGGCACGTTTTTCATATTTAAGTGACTACTGGATAAAGTGAGCCATTTCCACGTGGGAAGCTCTTCACTGACCAGTTTAAAATACTAGTTTGCACTGTATGTAGTTGTGTGTCCTAGGCTGTAAGTCTCATTCGTCAGTGCTCTCCCCCCAAGGTGCTGTGACAAGCGGCTCTGGACTCAGATCGACCTCAGCCGACGGCGATCGATCACCCCGCTCATGCTCAGTGGGATAATTCGACGACAGCCCGTCTCCCTGGACTTGGGTCACACCAACATCTCCAAGAAGCAGCTCATGTGGCTCATCAACCGTCTGCAGGGTACGTAACGTTCTCTATCCACCCGGGGTAGCTTTTAACCCCAGGTGAATTCTTCTGAATATTAAATACTGAATGCTAGTTACCGAATCTGATCACCAACGGTAATGGTAATAGTTACACACAGAATTTGGAAGTCACAGGCGTGTTTACATGTTTATCTGTGGCTGTTTGATGCACAGAGCCCTGAGAAACACAGGTGATACCTGAGACCTGCTAACGGACGCATGCTTTGTCGCTGAGTGAAACGCGATAGCTGCATTTGCGTAACCTCTGTCAGAGGACTCCTTTTTAATACATTTTTGGAAATGAAGCCTACCATCTGTCATATCATTGTTCTGGTCTATTTCCACTCACCTCTTCCTGTCTACTAATTTTACTGTTGGGCAACTTTCAGGAATGTTGCATTGCAGCTAAATTAGCAGATGGTAGTGGTATATTCTTTTACTTTTCATGTTGTGTATGTCAAATGGTAGCAACCGTAATGAATTTATAATTTGCTTGTGAAATACCAGTAATGTTTCCGATAGTGGCACAGCGGCATTCTTTACACAAAACCCCATGAAATGAAATTAACTGTGTGATGGTAAGTATGTCCCCATGACCTCGACCAGGATTAGCGGATGGATGGATGGATGGAGCATACTTGAAGGTTTGAATATGCTTACCAGACACTTCTCAGAATAATTTTGTGAAGCTTATAATTTGATAAAATTTATAGATTTGGTGGAGAATATTTGTTCTTCTCAAGAGGATGATAATTCAGTTAGGATGTTTACTGTGTTATATGTGCATGCAAATTGGGAAGAATTTTTATTTTTTCAAAAAGACACTTTTCACATTCAGTAAAATGTATTTGCATGGGGAGAAATCTGCTTTCACTACAGCTTTATTTTCATTATTGCATCTTTTCCATTAACCAGTCAAGCATACGCTACATGGAAAAAAGTATTGGGGCACCTGACTATGAGGTCAGGCACTGATGTTGGATGTGAGGGGCTTGCAGTCTCCATTCGAGTTCATCCCAAAGGTGTTTGATAGGATTGAGGTCAGGGCTCTGTGCGGGCCAGTCAAGTTCTTCCACACCAAACTCCAACCTTGTCTTTATGGACCCTGCTGTGTGTACTGGGGCACAGTCATGCTGGAACAGAAAAGGACCTTCTCCATACTGTTCCCACAAAGTTGCAAGCACAGAACTGTCCAAAATGTCTTAGTTCTGCTGAAAAATTAAGAGTTCCCTTCTCTGGAACTAAGGGATGTAGCCCAACCCCTGAAAAACAACCCCATACCATTATTCCTCCTCCACCAAACTTTACAGTTGGCACAATTCAGTCAGGCAAGTACCGTTCTGTTGTCATACGGCAAACCCAGACTCGTCCATCTGCCTGCCAGACAGAGAAGCAGGATCCGTCACTCCACAAAACATGTTTCCACTGCTCAAGAGTCCAGTAGCGGCTTGCGTTACACAACTCTGTTTGACTCTTGACGTTGTGCTTGGTGACGTGAGGCTTGCATTTAACTGCTTGGCCATGGAAGTCCATCCCATGAAGCTCCCAGTGCACAATTTTTGTGCTGGGGTTAATGCCAGAGGAAGTTTGGAACGCTGCAGTTATTGAGTCAACAGAACGTTGGCTACTTTTACACACTATGCACCTCAGTACTCAGCGATCCCGCTCTGTTACTGTATGTATTCTACCACCACGTGGCTGAGTTTCTGTTGTTCCTAAATGCTTCCACTTTGCACTAATACCACTTACAGTTTACTGGGGAATATGTAGCAGGGAAGAACTTTTACAAACTGCGTTTGGCAAAGGCAGCACCCTATGACAGTACCACGCTTGAATTCACTGAGCTCTTCAGAATGACCCATTCTTTCACAAATGTCCATAAACCTGACTGCATGCCTGGGTGCTTGATTTTATACAACTGTGGCAATGGGTCTGAATGAAACGCCTGAATTCAATGATTAAGAGATGTGTCCAAATACTTTTGTCCGTACAGTGTATTTACATCAAACCTTAAAAAGCATGCAACCATGTGTTATCTTGGAAGATCTCTGAAAGTCTGTTCTCAGTAGTGGGTGTTAGTGTTAGCTATGTAGCTAGATTACTAACAGGGTAGTGTTGCTTAAACCATTTGTTTAGATAGTGAGTCTTCTGAAAGTTGGAGTCCTGAAGTACTCAGCTATTTTTTGGCTGTGAGCTGCACCTACACATCAGCATCAGAGTTCGATCTCATTGATTTTTACAAGTGACTTTGATTTGAAATTCCGTTTTTTTTTTTGTTTTTTACCCATTTTCTCCAACAGATGTTCAGTTGCACAGTTTAACACGCCTTACAGTCCTGAGGCATTGTGTTTTGTTGAGTGTGGTCCAGTGATGTTTCATGAAAGTTTTGTGATGCTCTCAATGAGATGGGGGCAGCTGCTGTGATCTGTTTATTGGGGGTGACATGCAGACTTGGGATAAATTCCGATTAGATCGGCTCTTACATTCCTTTCTGTGAGGACTGAATTAGGCCAGACATCACTTCTGTTCAGGTTATTCTTACAGTTGACAGAGCCCCGCTCTGGGCTGCCTGGCTCCCGGGGCTGTTTCAGTGTGGCTGCTGCACCCTTGTCACACTCCTGTAAGCTATGTCACAGTGTAGTGGGCGTGGTCAGCATTTGATTAGGCTGCAGTGATATGGAGTAGCAACTGTAATGATAGATATGCAGAGTTTTCTGTGCAGGTTGTTGAGTGGGGTTATTTATGTTGGGCGAAATGCAATATCCATTTGTAAATACATCAGTTCATTTTTCTGCTTTTATTTTGCATTTACTAAGGTGTATTAAAGGTATCTGTTTAGGATGGTTCTGGCCTCACTAAATCTGCACAGTCCCCCCTGCCCTCCAAATACTGTTTTGATCTGCATTTTGTATGTCTCCAGTACCAGATGTGAGTGGCCCTTGAGAGCTTCAATCCTTCAAGCTTAAACACTCACATCATTAACACCTGAACCACCACATGCTGACCTTACATTAACAACCACAACAATAATAACGATAATGATGTTAGTAATACCCCCTTTCCTAACGCTTAACCCAAGGGAGAGATCCTTTATAAAATCCACTGTGTCCTGCTGTAGTGAGATCCCTCCCCCCCCATACACGCACGCACAGCCAGACAGACGGAGGTGGCTGAGCCCTGTTGTGTCTCTGCAGGTCTCCGTGAGCTGATTGTCGCCGGCTGCCCCTGGTCCGCCGTGTCGGCGCTCTGCCAAGCAGCTTGTCCTTGCCTCTGGCTGTTGGACCTCAGTGGAGTTGAGGATCTGAAGGAGTCCCAGCTGAAGGAGCTGCTAACTCCACCTACTGATATACGCACAGGTTTTTAACTCCTCTCATTGATATACGCATAGGATTTTAACTCTGCCTACTGATATACGCACAGGATTTTAACTCTGCCTATTGATATACGCACAGGATTTTAACTCCGCCTACTGATATACGCTCAGGATTTTAACTCCGCCTACTGATATACGCACAGGATTTTAACTCCGCCTACTGATGTATGCACTGGTTTATTTTAACTCTGCCCACTGATGTATGCACTGATTTTTTTAAAACTCCGCCTACTGATATACGCAGTTTTTTTGTTTTTTAACTGCCTACTGATATATGCACAGGATTTTAACTCCGCCTACTGATATACGCACAGGATTTTAACCCCGCCTACTGATATACACACAGGATTTTAACTCCGCCTACTGATATACGCACAGGATTTTAACTCCGCCTACTGATGTATGCACTGGTTTATTTTAACTCCGCCTACTGATATACGTACTGATTTTTTTAAAACTCCGCCTACTGATATACGCAGTTTTTTTTTAACTCTGCCTACTGATATATGCACAGGATTTTAACTCCGCCTACTGATATACGCACAGGATTTTAACTCCGCCTACTGATATACGCACTTGTTTTTTTTAACACTCCGCCTACTGATATACGCACTTTTTTTTTTTAAACTCCGCTTAGTGATCACCCTGTATGCTGTGCGGCACGGCTTCTTTCTCACGCTGCCTGAGTGTGACTGATTGGTGGACTGGCTGTTTCTGTGTCCAGTCCCTTAGTAAGCCCCCTTCTGCATTATTCTGGCCTTAATTACACTGCATTCCACTGCATGTGTGTCATTATTAATACGGCTGGCTGACATTCTGCAGTGAAGGCTCGCTAGTAACGTCCCATCAGGGTGAAGCCTCGCAGTCAGCGGAGTGATGCTCATGATATATGCCAGCTGTTTTTAATGCTCACAGTCACTTTATGCCCCACAAATTCTCAGGTAGCCAAATAACTAGGTTTTTATTCAATTGAAAATGTTATAAAAATTTAAAATTAAAAATACATTTCTTTTGTAAGGCATATAAGACCTGTTGTCCAGATTGTTCTGTTTAATAAATTAGTTTTTAAGGTATAACGTTAAACTGTTAGTTCCCCAAAGCTTAACTGTACAGTTGTATGTCAGCTTAAAGGGAACTAACTCAGCCAAGGCTGTACTCGCCCATCATTAAACCATCAAACCACAGCCATGCCTCACTTCCTTTTTTTCGTGTAGCGAATGTGTCTTTTTAACAAGTTTAGCGATATAATCTTAAATAAACACGGCTCCTATTTCATCAAAGCATAACAGCCTGAAACTCAAAGGCATCAATAATCTACTGAAATGCATCAAAACAATCAGTGAAACAGGCCTGCAAAAACAATGTCCCGTTCTTTAGATCTTGCATCAAATGCTGTCGTAAAAGCAGTATCGATCAGCCACATTTTATAACCCCGCAATAATAGTAGCTCTTTTGGCTCCTTTCAAATGAATAGCATGGCGATTTTCCTCCTCGCTTTTTAAGGTTCTTGTTAGGCCATCAGTGATGAGAGCAGACGCGTGCTGGCCAGAGCCGTGTCGAGGCTGGCCTGATCCTACAGCCTTGCGTGCCGCTGTCGAACATGGGACGCTGGAGCACGAGACAGAAAATGCTGTCGCCTGTTTGTAATGCCTGCTGCTGGAGGTCAAGAAGCATTCTTTAACAGAGGTGCTGGGAGAGAGAATGGTAGTGGGGAAGATCCAGAAGGTTTCAGTGAAATGCGGTGCTGTCAGTGTAAATTATTCAGCATAAACAGTCAGTGGGGGAGGAAAAGTTCCATAAGTCAGGTAAGATTTATCCACATTACTGTAACAGGGCACTTTCTCAGAAAGCAGGACATTTACATGTGAAGAAGGAAAAATACTGAATTGGCTTGTTTTTCTCTGCGTGTAACATTCCAGTGGTTTGGAATGAATGTAATGAAGTCAAGGATAATGACTGATGCTTCCAATTGATTAATTGGCTTCTATTCGTAAAGTGCGCTGTCTTAGTCCTAGTAATGCTTTTGCTCTGTGCTTCTTTTGAAGTGGAGAGTGCTGCACGTTTGTAGCTCTGAGGATGCCTCGTTTGTCTCTGGTTTTAATGCTTTTTTGTGAACGAAACTGAAGATGATGTATTGGATTCAGTCCAGCACAGCATTTAAGTTCCTTTTTTAGTGTAAGCATTAATTGCATGAATCTGCTTTAAGTTCCTAAAACACAGTTTGGGTCCCACATGTACGATTGTGTGTGCGTGTGCGTGTGCGTGTGTGTGTGCGTGTGTGTGTGTGCGTGTGCGTGTGTGTGTGTGTGTGTGTGTGTGAGAGAGAGAGAGAGAGATGCTCACCTCGCTCTCATCCTTCAGGCAACGTCGAAAGCAAAGGACGATTCCAGAATGTGACGGAACTTCGCCTGGCAAGGCTGGACGTGACAGACACCTGCGCTCGCCTGCTAGTGCGCTACCTGCCCCACCTGACCAAGCTGGACCTGAGCCAGTGCAGCAACATCACTGACCAGACCGTCCACACGCTGACCTCGCCCACATCGCCAATAAGGGACTGTCTCACTCACATCAACCTGGCAGGTAAAGATAAAGCGGCCCACTCCGGGTCCACCCAGCCACCACCACTTACTTTCAGTAATGGATCGTTAGGCATTCACACATCATATGACATTATTTCAGGACTTTTTGTCAGCACCGTGTGCTCCGATCATGACATGCAACGCACTGAATAGGGCCTCTTTTAACCTGCCACCCAAACCATGCGTAAAAATAGAGGTTCTCTGCACGTGCAGCCGCAATGAAACCTCTCAGCAGGATCAGTGCCCACACATACACTTATTAAAGAGAATTACTGCCTCGGCTGCCCCCGTTACTAACTTGCATAACGTGCCATTCTTTGTATCACTGAATAAATCCGCCAGCTCATTGGCAGACTTGTTCGTTTTTCTTCTATATTCAGTGCTCTCTTATGAGGTACGGGTGATTACTACAATACTCTCTTCATAATGTATTCATGTCTACGCCCCACACAGTCTACCTGCAGCCATCTGATTGGCTCACAGAGCGGTGGGCGGGGTGACTGCGGCTCCCCGGTTCTCGCTGGCTTTCTCTCTTTGTGCAGGCTGTGCGAAGGTGACGGAGCACTGCCTGCCCCTGCTGCGCCGCTGTGCCTCCCTACAGAGCATCGACCTGCGCTCCTGTCGCCTCATTGCCCCAGAAGCCTGCCAGCTGCCATCTTTCTCTTGCCCGGAGGATAGACTACTGCTCAAGAACAGCTAACAACAAATGGAGAGCGAGAGAGAGCGAGAGAGAAGGGCACTCAGGGAGGGATGGAAAGAATAACACATCTGCTAAGAGAAAGTAAAAGAGAAAATAACCTCTTGCTAAAGTTGTGGTTTCGATTGAGCTTTCAGAGAAGACATGCTACATGCTCAGACTGCACACCAGGTGTGCATATATGTAATTTACTATAATTTAATGAACGTTCAAACTCCTACCGGACGGGGTCTGTACAGTGACTGATGTCAGGCTCTCAGACTTGCACATTTGCTCTGCATACAGATGTCCCTCTGTAAACCACAAAGAATGTACAGTGAGAGGACGTGTTGGAAAACCTTGTGCGTAGATGCTGGATACATGTACCGTGTGAGAGAGAGCGTGAGCGAGAAGCAGCGACAGTGTTCGTGGTCATCTGCAGACCCCCCCTCCGAGCTCCAGTGTCTGCCTGCCCCCACTCCCTGCAAAAGCTTCTGCAGTGAAAGCTGATAGGTTCATACAAACCCCAGCCCCACAGTGAGGCCACTACCTCTGCTCCAAACTTGTGCAAAATTGTGCGTGGTCGTTTCTGGACACTGGTAGATAGCTAACCCCCACTTAATGCCGCCATCCCTACCCCACGTGCCATTATCAGGACAGTCGCTGCCATACACTCCCGGTCGTCATTGGGGCCCCCAGTGTTTTGAGGTATTTTTTTTCTGTTCTGTTGCTGCCTCCCTCCTGTGCCACTTTCGGTATGCACTGCTGGTGTCCCACATGTTCACCAGCAGGTGAACGCGGACACAAGGCGTTGTTAGACGATGCACTCAGACTGACCTGGTCGTACCTGACCTAACCACACTGCACCTCACTGAACTCCTTACGACATAACCGTACTGTACCATTTGAGGACAACACAAACCTGTTATGGACTGTCTGAGTTATTCCGTTTTTCGGATCGTATGGTACAGAACTGAATGAGACCGTGCAAGGCTATGACATGTTTGCAAATGTATTTTATCTGCTTCCTCGTGTGGTACGGAATTACTTTGTGTGGTCATACTGGGCTTATCTGTAAGGCCGTTTACAGTGTTGAAGCCAAATTGAACAGCTGACGATCCTCTTAAGTTTTCCACTCTTCGCGATAACAAAACAAACTGAATCGGTTCAGTCTACTAATAAGTGTTGGCCAAGGCCGCCTTACCTGCAGTTAGCTGGAGAGATTTGTGTGTATAGTAGTTTACTGAGCAGAAGGTGAACTGCCTCAGGCACTTGGCATGTGAACGTAATGCTGTTCTGAATATGACTAGGTGGTGGCTGTTCAGGACTGGTGTTGGAATATATATATATATTTTTTTGTGTTGAACCATATTGTTGCTGAACTATTGCACTCGTAATTGTCTTAGACTGTACTGGGCTGGCCTGGACTGTAAAAGTGTCCTGTGTTCGACTGAACCACATTGGACTGGACGAATGCACTGGACTGGACCAGTATTTTTGGCTTTTGATAATTGCTCGGACTTTTGCCAAATTCTGGAATCCTTGAAACAGGAGCACATTTTTCCATTTCTTAGGCTTGGGTTTGATTTATCATTGTGTTCATAATTTTCTGTCATTGTTTCATGAAATTGATATAAATGTATAATAACAGAAAAGACAAATTGAAAGGGTCTGCAGGATGTGAACTTCAAAAATATGAATCAAGGCAGCTACTTAAGAGTAACTACTGTAAAATGACAAACTAAATAAAGAAAAAACTGAGTTTTTAAACCGTGCGTCTTGTTGGTTGTGAACGCTTTGGACTCCTTTGTCTGGTGTATAAGTAAATGGATAATGGATATCCTTGGCATGGAATAAGCCACCAAAAACACACCCTGGGAGCACCAGTTCCTGTGTAATTATTATTTCTGCATGTGTGTGATATGAGATACGGCATTAAACTTGTATTATGTAGTTTAGTCTTTGTTAGTCTGTACTTTAAGTGTAGCGTTTACCATATGCTTGTCAAACACTTGTCAAATAACTCATATTACTGCCCTGAATATTATACTTTGAGCTGGAAACAAGATAGTTTGTTGACAGTGCTCTTATATTGCCTTTTCTTTGCCCCAGTTACTGCCCTTCCAGTTAGGGCTGCTGTCATCCAGAGCACATCCAGGAAGAATGGGGAATCAGGTGGGACGGGTCACCCGGACAGCCATACCAAGTGTGATTTGGTGATGGCACTCATTCACCAGAGTTTAGCACACTGAAATGTGGGGGGAGCCCCTGCAAGCTGACCTGTCCTGGCACTGTACGATTTACTCATATCATACCTATGGGTTACTAAATACATGTTTAGTGAAATGTATCCACCAGTCCAGATCAATATCTAATCACTCGCACTGTAGACTCAAAATATGCTCTGCAGCCAATGTGTAATGGTTATAGATACTGGAAATTTAAGTATGTGCATTAGTTCTGTGAATCCAGGATAATGTTGGTGATATAAATGGACCATTAAGAACCTGGTTTTATGTATAATCATTATCAGGGTAATCTGTGGCGATTTGAATGCCATACTTTTAAAGGAGGTATTTTCATTACAAAGAAAATGAGTTTGTATGCTGTATATTATAGCAAATGTAACAATTCTTTGACACTACATCTGGCTTGCAAATTATAGCTCCTATCACAGAGCTTCCCAGCCTGGTCCCTGGGGACCCCCAGACGGTCCATGTTTTTGTTCCATCCCAGCTCCCTACCTAAGCAAATCCTTCATACAACCATCACAGATGCTGATGGTAACGTCTAAGGTGTAGCCAGCAAAGGATGATACAGCCATGATTTAAAATTAATCCCTGATGGTTCACCACTCATCAGCTGACATTTTCTTGAAGCATCTTTTGATACTTTTCTTTCAGGTGATTCATCAAGTAAGACTTTTTAATCCATCCTAATCAGTGGACTCAGTAATATAATTCACCTGTTTATGCACAATGTAGAGTATCATTCTTCAATATTCATAAAACTTTGTCCGTCCCTCCCTCTTCCATACATTATACATAGTTTTGGGCTAAAGTTCATAAATCTTCAAATTACCTTAACCACTGTGTGTTTATGTATTAAAGTCACACCCTTTGTAAGTGAATCCCAGCTTTACTTTTAAATGAGACTGGAAGTGATGCCTTTCAGAAAAAACAAAAAAATTTGATACACACTTGTCTACAGCAACACAGTGGGCATCCATCTCTGACCATCCATCCATTTTCAATGCTCATGTATCCAGTATAGCAGTGTTTCCCAATCTGGTCCTCAGGGATCCACAGCTGATCCACGTTTTTGCTCCCTCAGAGCTCCCAGCAGGAGCACTGCAGCACAGGGTTGCAGTGAGCCTGGAGCATACCCCTAGCAGCACAGGGTTGCAGTGAGCCTGGAGCATACCCCTAGCAGCACAGGGTTGCAGTGAGCCTGGAGCATACCCCTAGCAGCACAGGTCACAAGACAGGATTTCCTGGACGGGCAATTTAGAGACACTATTCCACATAACTGTTTATATTTGGACTTTGAGGACACGGGAGTACACAACAGAGATCATGCCAACTCCACACTGCCCACTGAGTCACTGTGCCACCCCCAAATGCACAAGATAAACTCCACATCCTCATCCTCCTACAGTGGCCCAGCAGACTTTTCTGAGTCATGGTCTGCTGCAACGAACCTCGGCAGTCAGCATCCAGCATAAACTGTATATGTCGTTGTGTACTGATTTTATTTTAGCAATGCTGAAATAAATATCCAGTATATATCGGGTTCTTTAATGTATACAATTCTAAACTGTAAAGTACTAACCGAAAAAACAAGTGCCATTGTAATCTACCGATTAGTACAATCTTAAGAAAAAAACGTTAAAATATCAGCATTTACACTTTTGCAAAACGACCTGTTGTTAATTTATAACAATAGACTAAAAAAAGGTGCATGAGTACCGGGCTGTATGTCTTTGTCCTTTGATTGCCACAGCAGATTTGCAAATTGAGGAAATATACACTGTCTATGTAGCGAGTTATTTTCATAGTAACTCAGACTTTGCGATGAGATTTCAATTCTCTTTTTTCCCCACATAAAGCTAGGTTGATCCTGGATGATCTTCCTTAAAAGGGTTACATGAAAAATGCCGTCATCGTTTTTGTGTTTCAGACCAAAGTCTTTAAAAGGGCCTATTGTATTAACTCGTTTTTTTTATTTGAGAAATGCGTGATTTACCAGTAACAATTGCCTATGATGCAACAGCGACCTCCACTGGATGATTAGTGTCGCGCCCCGAGTGTATGCTTTAACGAAGCACAAAATGATTTGAGGAAATAGTGTTGTTCATTTGTTAAATGAATATTTGAAACTGCATTACACTAATGCCACATTTCCGTGTATCACAGCTTCTCTATGGTTTGAACAGCCGACGATTCACTTAAGTTTTCCACTGTTCGCGATAACAAAACAAACTGAATCGGTTCAGCCTACTAATAAGTGTGGCCAAAGCCGCCTTACTGCGTCTTAAAAAATTCCGGCCACCAATCCCGCTTCATCCGATCACGAAGAGCCTGCAGCCTGCACCCCAGAAGCACTGGGCAGAGGATACGATGCCAGTCCTTCGGAAGCCACATCTTCACACATACCATCGACTTATGTGGGAGAATAGTTACCAGTTCGCCCTAATGCATGTATTTGGGTTACAGAAGGAAACCGCTGTATCCGGAGGAAACCCGTGCAGAAAGCGGAGGCCAAGCTTCAATGCTAAATACTGAGCCACTCTGCCTCCCGCGCCTACTTAAAAAAATGATAAATAAATAAACAAATTCAGTCTTACAGAATATGTGATCTGAGTAAGTCAGTAACCCCTGTGGAGAATCGGGAAGACAACGTCTTTCTATACCTTCGACAGCCCGCCATCAATTTACTCAAAGTTCCTGTCTGAGTAATATCAGGAAATGATTTATCAGTAATGTAAATTCTATTTTTTTCGGATTAATCGGCAATTCTGTGGCCTGCCAGACTCTGACAGTACATTTACTATATTAAATAGCCGATTAAGGCATGTCAAATTATTTTAAAAATAATATCATGGCCATATATCTACCCATAAAGGGCTTTTAGGGTTCTGACAAATATTCAGTGACTGTTCATGTATTACGCTAATTCTAGACAGTTTGTGCGGTCAGATATGGCTTGCTTTAAAAACTGTTATATATGTCATTTATACCGGGATCACAGATTAAAGACAGCGAATAAAAACGCGCGTTTCTATTTTAAACCGGCTCCTAAGGCGCGCACGCACGAACTCACGTACGCCGCCTGGTCGGGCATAGATGACGTCACCGGGCATGTCCCGCGCGGCGCGCACGAATAGGCGTCTAATGATGACGCGGCATCGGCTGCCGCGGCTGCTGGTTGTCGTGCTTGCTGCTTGTGTGGGGAGCGGAAACCAAATCGAGGAAGTTGTGCGAGGGAGGGCGAGGTGCTGCTGTCTGTGCCAGTGACAGATAAACACAGCGGGACGCTGAGTCTGAACCGGAAAAAGAGACCCTCAAATCGGACCGAAGGGACCAGGGGTGCCCACAAATTAGGATGGCAGACGCAGCTAAAGCCAAGCGTCGGGAGCAGCTGAAACGCTGGGCCGGCTCTATGACAGACAGGGAACCGGCGGTTCCCAGGCGAAGGTGGCGAGGCGATGCGGAGGAGGCGGCCGAGCCAAAGGCCCGACACCCCACCGAGACCGAAGCAGTGTGTCTGCTGGGAGAAGGCGGAAGGACCGGAACCGAGGGCGATAGAGCAGACAGCACCGTCGGGCGAAGGTATCGGACTCCGTCAGCCGGACAGGTTACAGGGCTGCTGTCAGGGATCAGTCTTGTGAATGTCCGCCCTTAATTTGCCCATTTTTTTGTACACAAATTCAGCTGTACCAACTAGTAAAGAGTTTGCCTTATTAGACCTTAGGCGACTTTCGAAAGCTATCGCTGTCATTCTCCCGGTTTCGAAATCCTGCCGAAGGTTGCTGAATCTCTTTTGCCCCGTTTGAAACTTCATGTCATACAGTCAATCAGGAACTTATTGGTGTGTGGGGGCTGCATGAGATCTAAAGAATTACAAAGTCATTTCGCACAGCTGAAATACCTTTTAAAAATCTAATGCATGAAGTTCAATGAACCTTCCCAGAAATGAATGTTTGCGTAAAGATGGTACCGAAATCGAAGAGCAGTAAGTCTGACCGGATTTCCATGGTATGCATAATGGCCTGTTACTAAGGACGATTAACTGGAATTGTGCTGTGTGTTACTGCCTTGGTTTTCACTTGCAGCAGCAATCTGGTGACTCACCGTGACAGTTATGTAGCCGCTGGCATTGGCGATGGGCATCTGTAAGACAGCCTGCAGCCTAGAACGCAAAGGGAGGCACTTACTAACCCAGAGAGAAATGCGCTGTATGACTATCAGCTCGGATTACAAACACAAACAACTATTAATCTATTCACCAGTACAGTTGTTCTTTTCTAAAAGAGAGAATCAGATTTATTTCCCTGGTCGAATCAAATTTATGTGAGATTTAAACGCTAATGTGTCACTTAAATCTCCAGCTACAGATATTTTTTGACTTTCTTTCCAACAGTTTCAACATGCATAATGCTAACTTTGATTAAGCTGAGAATTTTGGGGAATAAAATTAGGGACTAGTAGGTAAAAAATCAAAAAATGGTCTATGTTGGATTTAATAGGTCAGAGTAATTTATTGTGATACTAAATAAAGACTCCGAAAATTTCGAGTTGTCATCTTGGGGCTAGTATGTGTCTCAGTGGGCCAAGCCTCTGTGCCTGAGATTGGAAGGTCGCCGGTTTCAGCCCAGCCTTGGCAGCATAGTTCCGTCCATGGTCTAGGTGCTGCTACAGGTGGCTGCCCTTTACTGCCAAGCCTGATTTCACCTCCATGTGTGTCTGTGTGTCATGGAGAGCAAGATGGGGTTGGCAGAAAGAGAATTTCCCCACAGGGATCTATAAAGTGTAATAATAATCATAATAACATTATTATTATTATTATTATTATTATTATTATTATTATTATTATTGTTGTTGTTGTTGTTATTAATAAAAATAAGTTTTTGTGGTATGGCTATTGGGATGCCCTTTGACATGTTAAATGGGGACTTCTCTTTCATTTCCACAACCGGTTTCTGTCATTGATTGTGGAATTTTACCACAAATCATTTTTCATTTAAAATCATTCTAATGTCTCAATACTGTAGACCTGTCTGTGTGTTTCCGTTTTTAACGAATTACCTTTGTTTCTATTGTCTTTCTGTATTGTCTTGTGAGGTTGTTGTTTTTTATGTGCTATGTCTTCCCTTTAGCTTCCCTATAGCTTTTTTTTTTTTCATTGAAAATATACACAAAAGAGAAGTGCTGCCATTTTGTGGCTCTAAGAGTGTTATAGAGTTTTAGGATTTTAACCCATTGCAGTTGTTTGCCGTATGAAATGAGCACTTTTAACTAACCTTTACGTAGTCAAGTAAGATCAAATTAGAACCTTCTATGTATTATGTTTATGCTTCTTTAGATGTTGCTGAAATGTAGAGTCAAGAATTTCAAAAAGATTATAACGCAGTAAAAATATGCTGATGTATTTCCAGAGTATAGGTATATTATAGTGTTAACAAATGCCAATGTATACGTAAGCGATCCTATTTACATATTTACTATTTCGGTTTAAACAAACCCACTGTTCTTTTCTAAACAGTATCAGCAGGTTTGTTCCACTTATACTGAAATTGTAGACAGCACCATCTGCTGACAGTTTAAAACAGTGCATACATATATATAAACTCATTTCCAGCCTGTGAAGCAATCAGTCGATTAATGTTTATTTTGGATGAAATGACCTATGTCCCAATGGATGGAATATACATTATGTTCTGTGTTTCTGGCCAAGTGCATCCTGCTCATTATTTTGAAATAGCTATCCGTGTCTTTAAGGAAAATCAAATGTTGTTCATGTAATACTCGGTGTTTTTCGTATAGTGCTGTATTTATAGTGTATGTATTGTCAGAAATGTATTAGAGCAGTAACACATTATTAATCACTGACGTGTAATGGCTGCTGGCATGATGCTCTGTACCATTTTCCCCAAGAATGTACACCACTCATATTTGGTATTTAGGCGATGAAGTGAGTTGAATGTCAAATTAATCACAGGGATGATCGTCAGCCCTTTGGTTTCTCCTACAGTCTGAACAGGAGTTCAACCAGCTCTTTGGGATTTGCACTCATAGTTTCAGTTGGTGCAATAAGCTTATTTTCAGTGAATCTGGTGCTTTATTTAAGGACATCACCCTGTGCAGTGCACTCTACTCATTGCTGCCTTGGGGTTTGACTCCATTATTTGGTCAGAAAGGGTGCCTAGCAACCGCCTCCATCAGCCACCATTCCGCAAGGTCTCTCAGGTGGTTCTGTAAACTCTTTGAAATGTTCTTTCTTTGTGTAAGCAGCTTGGTTGAGAGAACACAGGCACTTACTGTTCCGCGTGGATTCAGTGAGTCTTTCATTGTGTCTTTTATGCTGCGATTTAACAACAAACAACCCACGGGAATCTGCTAGTAATTCCCACTCATTGTGTTTGAAGGTTTTGTCTGCTCTTGATGTACAGCCAAAATCTCTCTCTGGTTTTAAGTAGGGAACAGCCCTGAGTGGTCACCCTGTATTCCTCAGCAGATTTGGACTGCAGTTCATGTAATGCCAGAGAGGTTGCTGCAGCTGATCTTAGCCCCTGCTGTCCAGCTCACGCCACGCTGCTAAGCAGTGAGCGCAGCCCCTGGGTGCTGTCTGGCGGACCGCAGCACTGCCATTTACTGTGTGTTTGCATCAAATTACATGTAACAAGCAGCATATTAGCAGGTGAATAAATGTTAAGCATGAGGTTTGGCAGCAAGTCTGAAGATTTATCATTTATTTCTTTTGGACCAAGTTTTAAAATGGGTACATAGAGCCTAGTTCATACTTGACTTTCCCATGTGCGTATGGTCTGCACATGTGTGCATGCGTACAGCAGTAACATTCCACCAGACCGGGGGGGGCAGATGTATTGCAAGAAACACAAATACAAGCAATGTAGTGAAACAGGCCAAGTTTTATAAACGGTTACCACCCAAGTCTAGTAACAACTTTTTTTTTATGGTAATATGGCATATCGTAGCATTTTGAAACCCTTGAGACAAAGTTCGCCGGGACTAAAGCCCAACTAATTTTGGACTAGAATGGTGATACTTGTTATCCGCTGTGTGTAAATTCTTTCTTTTTTTTTTTTGCCTACTTCATCTTGCTCTCCATGAGACACACAGACAGGTGAGGGCAAGCTTGGGCGTGACAGCGAATGGTGAGCCAACACACAGCATCCCTGGAGCCAGGGGTTAGCGTGATTATTCTGCCCAGGCTAGGGCTGAAACCAGCAACCTTTTGGTCACCGGCACTGAAGCTTAGCCTGCTATGCCACGTACCACCCTCCAAAGAATACGGTTACAATTTATGTGTGCTCTATGGGATCACCAAAATAATGTCGGAGTAGTGTCTGGATAGTATGGAACATTAAATATGTAGGTGCTAATTCACTTTCTGCAAGAACAACTATTCTATCTACTCTTTCTTCATTGACCTATCCTCTTTGAAAGTCAAGTGTATGATGTCTGCCGGACTTAAAATTATGGGCTGCACACACACAGTCTGGTGCAAACCCCTGATGAACGTTACGTCATTCACCCTGCGTGCGGACTGTAAGTGCTCAGAAGTGAGGTACGCATTGCCCTTAAGAGCATAAGACCTAGCCATCATATGGACATGAGCACAGCTGATGTTGCCCCATCCCAGTGGAATCGGGCACCTTTTGGCAGGGGTGGTTGAGCAGACTGAGCATTACGCCTGCTGGTTTCCTACACTGGAGCCTTTCTGGGTGCATCTACCAGCAGCATCTTCAGTTAGGAGCTGTGGAGTCTGAAGTCACATTCACAGTTCTGGCAGATTTAATTATGCGTAGTACAGAAATCACCCAGGAAAACCTTTGAAACACGCGTCTGATCACCATATTCTGAAAACCCCGTTCTGATCATTGAAAAGGAATGTCTGAATAA
Source organism: Mormyrus iriodes (assembly GCA_011763525.2). Taxonomy (NCBI): domain Eukaryota; kingdom Metazoa; phylum Chordata; class Actinopteri; order Osteoglossiformes; family Mormyridae; genus Mormyrus; species Mormyrus iriodes. The sequence goes on along the minus strand of JAAGVU020000041.1, from coordinate 15,862,802 downwards.
CTCTGCCATGTGCTCACAAAGTATTGGGACGCTTGCTTAATTCTGTAAAAATGTTGCAAATTTATTGGTTTCATAACAAAAGTCCACTGACAGGCAATGTTTAACATATCTGCACATATCTTCTGCACAGACATTTTCTTTTTATTAAGTGTCATAATTTTTTGACTGACTCATTCAGTTCTGTTCTTGCCATTTTGCTATTTATTGCAATTGCAGTCACTGACTCCCAAAGGGATAATAAACACAAATGTTTGGTGCTTTATGTTATTGTGAAGGTTATACTAATTAAAAAGCACCCACTGAGACTGACTGTCAATGAGCTTTTAAACTCAGCTGTCAACAGCTGTCAACAGCTGTCTTAGAACTATAATGCTGGGGCAGTGGTGGCCTAATGGTTAGGGAGGCACACCTGTGATTGAAAGGTTGCTGGTTCAAATCCCCAAGCACTGCTCCCTGGGCACTGAATTAGTTGCCCACATATGGGTTAAATGCAGAAGACACATTTCATTGTTGTCAGCTGTGGTGTGTCAACAATGACTTTCAGTTCACTTTCACATAATTTGGGTTTCAATTTATCTCTGCTTGAAATTAATACTTTACTTAAAACTACTGGTTGTTTCTAATGTAATATATATTTTTTGTTAACAAATGAATAAAGTAATGATTTTTCCTATAATACCAATACATTTGCAATATTTTCACTGAATTAAGCAAGCACCCCAAGACTTTCTGTGAGCAGTGTAAGATCTGTCTATAGGTGCAGCTTGCCTGGCTACTCAGAAAGCAGTAACAACAGCAGCAGTCTGTGGCTATAATTCTGATCTTGTATGTATTGGTAGGATATCAGGAGGGAATGCGATGGTCTGTGGGCCCTGTGGTGCATGAGTCTGGAGAGAATGGTGAAGTTTTCAGCTGGTGCTTTTCACAGACGTGCCGCTGTTAATGCATAGGGATGGGTTTGTCTGCCTGTGTCTGCCATCGGTAGTGTCTGTCCTCTGAAGGCTTCAGCAAGGCGAGCTCGGTCACTGTAGGTCACAATGAGTTCTGAACTGGAATGGCCTGTGAGTGGTCCTCCATGACCTGCCTGCAGGTGAGTTTTCACTCTTTATTTAAGGAACATATCTATTTTTTTTCCTTCCTGTGAAGGCGACGGGTGCGGTTTGAAAGAATGGCTGAGTTTCTTGCTGCCTGTGCCAGCGGGGACACTGAGGAGGCCAGCGAGATGCTGCGAGATGTGGCGGAGAAGGAGGCCCCTGAGGAAGGTTCTGGGGGCATTGTGAACAGCACCAACGCCGATGGGATCACCGCGCTGCACCAGGTGGGAGCCGCTGCCATATCTTACTGGCCAAAGGGTGTTGCTCCACCCTGTTCTGCTGCAGTAATAAAATGTCATACAGGTGTGGACTTGAATCCATATTAAATGAGCAACACAACGGATAGGATGTTTGGTAACAATCCCTGGGCATCTTTCGAAAGAGTAGGAGTGGTACCCTGATGTCCAGGCTAACATTGCCCACTGTGGCCCTTTCAAATCTGGCTTCCTAATCATCCCCTATATCATAAATTGGTGGATTCTCTCCTGCCTCTTTACCACCTTAGCTGCTGTGTGGTGAGCATTCTGGCGCAAAATGGCTGCCATTGCATGATCCAGGTGGGTGCTACACAGCGGTGGTGGTTGAAGTGGCTTCCCATTGGCTCTGTAAAGCGCTTTGGGTGTCTAGAAATGCGCTATATAAATGTAACATTCATTCATTCATTCATTCATTCAGTCATTCACCTTCATAATGCATTCATTCACTAGTGGCCAAAATTGTGGCGACATTTAGCATTTTTGGCGGTACGCTTTAAAAATTACTACACGAATATTGGCGGTATTGTTTATAAACAATCAAAGAGTTACAAATATGATACATTGGACAATTAAAATAGTAACTGGAGCAACAGTTGAATAAAGTTCTGCATTCTCTAAAAATTGGAAGTGTTTCTACAATTTTGACCACTAGTGTAGAACAGTCATGAACAGCATGGATGCATGCCTTAACAACCTTTATATACATTAATAACAAACATTGTATAATTATACGATTGTAATGTTTGTTATTATCATGTAATGTTTGTTATTAATGTATACTGCAGCTATTAAAGTATGTTAGAATGGTAGAGTATACTTACATGCTGCTTATGAATGTTCTGTGAATGCATTATGAAGGCGCTGAATGTTCCACAAATGCATGAGAGACATTATTTTGGTGCAGTTAACGTAAAGCATCACTGGATGTTTTTGGAAATTGATCACCGGTTTATGCGAAAATGCTCAGTGACATGGAAATGGATTCCGTCCCGAAATTTTGTTGCAATCCACGCGGCCACACCTTCGTGTCTGCCCGCCCAGTTTGGGTCATGGCCACCAGCAGGCCATAAGCTAGCATGCTACTTGTAAGTGTAGTTCTGCCCTGTTTGTTGACAGTTGGCAGTTGTATACACGCCAGCCATTACTCAGGATGAGATACAAAGCCAGTTTTCAAATGGAGCTTTTAGACACAGGCTATGGGCAGTGAGGCAGTGACATCCTGTCCATATGTACTAGTCTATGAACGCCATGCAATGTACCACCATCTAAGGCTGTGTGATTTGACAGTATTGGATTGTGAGCTATTAAGATGTCTCTACAATCTGCTTTTACAGAGAGACCGTTAGTGCTATCGTGCACATGCCATCAGTTGCTGTATAGCTCATGCATGCATGCATGCATCTAAAGTTGTTCTGTCAGCCAAATCTATTTCAGCACACCGGCAAATGGAAGTGAAAAACCACAGGGAGTGCCATGGGTGTCTTCCTCTCTCCATTTTGTGCCCCTGTCTCAACGTGCAATACACAGCATGCGACACATTTCCTGTTTGGCACCATAGCTGTGTGGGTGACGTGGAGGAGCTGGTCCCTAAAAAGAATTCGACATCAGTAATATGGAACTTGTTTGGATCTTCCAAAACTGACACGGTTAATGTTTAGTAACGTGCAAAATAGTCTTAAAAACCAAGATGAAGAAAAATCATAAGATCGTGATCCTGCCTGGAAAAGAATCCGATAAAGATACGATATTTCTGCCATTTTGTCCACCCCTACCATCGTCATTATGTGAAGGAGTCTTATGCTGTATGTTGTCAGATCTGGATCTCGTTTGGAAGAGAGCTATAAACGGTGCAGCTGGTAATATTACGCAAGCTAGTGTGACGTGAGAATGACATGTAAGAGATGCAGTTTTGTATGAATAAGCTGCAAATGGCTCCATGTGAACTGCAGAATTCCAAAAGTTTCTTTTCTTTTTACTTTCTGCCTGGTTTTTCTATGTCTTGTAAATAATATGTTTTAAAGTACGACATGCAGGCTAGTGCTGACCGATAATTCGTAGCTTCATTTTCATCACAATTTGAATATGCAAGAAACATGTTGCAAAAGATTTTACATGCAACCTTGCATTCACACTCGGCATGCAAATATTAGACCTATCAGATGGGGCTGTCATGCGAAATCTCTTCCAACGTACAAATTCCTTTCTCCTGTGATGTCGACCAGCCGTTTGGCCCATGACGTAATCGTCACCATGCAATCCCGAGTTACCCTGTAAGTTTCAAGTTCACCCTAACCGCGGCAGCAATTGTTTACATCAATAAAATACATTTTAAATGTTTTTCAAAAAGATGTTTTTGTTAATTATTATAAAAATCATTCACATTTTGCTTGATAGTATAATTTACATGATTTATTAAATGAATATTTAGCTTGATAGTGTCATTTTATTGATTGTAACCATATATTTTGCAACACGGTGACATGTTTTATTGATTACTGTATATAAAACATTTATGGACATTTTAAAAAGGTGTGTTTTTATTAATTACTATAAAAAACATTTACATTTAGCTTGATATTATAACCAAAATGTTTTATTAGATTATTAAGGTAGTTACAGCTCTACAGTCAAGGGCCTTGATGATTGTAATGGGAGATATTACAGTTATTTTAAATTCCATCCCATCCATCCATCCATCCTGTTTTATTTAAATTGCCATGTTTAATTTCTATTTTCTTATTTGAGTTTTCTTCCCAGATGTGTATATATATTTTTTTTTGAGAGTTGTTTTTATTGAGTTTAGAAGAAAAGAATTTAAAGGGAGAAATAGTTTAAATGGGTTAATTAAATAATTTCTTATAGTTAACATGTCGCAATTAAATGCTCTGTTTAATTGGTTTGATGTTCATGTGCAATTTGTTCAGTAAAAGCATGTTTGAAATAAATTTTATTTCTTTGATCGGTGGGCATAGGCTATTCAGAGCTATTCAGAGAAATCTTTCATGCACATTATGTTCTCCTTGACATGGATTTGTGATGAAGACGAGTGCCTCATTCCCTGTGCTTTCCTTGACTCAGGCCTGTATAGACGGCAGCGTGGAGATGGTTGTCTTTCTCCTGGAACACGGAGCCAGCGTCAATCAGGCGGATAATGAAGGCTGGACACCACTCCATGTCGCTGCATCGTGTGGGAATCTGGAGATCACAGAGTATGTGGCTGGTGTCCTGTGCTGTGTAGCCCTCCTATAAACCACTCTGGAGTTGATAGTGCGTGGCTGGTGTCTTGTGTTGCACAGGATTCCTATTAACTAAACTCCCCTGATTCTTTGTTCTGTCTTTCTTTTTAAATGGGCCTTTTCCTGTCCTAGTTTCTTGTTGCAGAATGGTGCCGATGTGTGTAAGGTGAACTGCGATGGTGACGTCCCCCTGGATATTACCGAAGACGAGAACACTGAGGCCTTGCTGCGTGAGCACACCATACAACAGGGTGAGTGCTTTCACTAACTCTGTCACTAGCTGTACCCTATGAAACAGGGGCGCTCTGCTTACTGGGACGATTTACAGGATGTTAGTTAATGATGCCAGCACCTGTTTGTTTGCATTTTGCTAGTTTCCTGTGTCACTGCGACCTGGCTATTTTAACATATTTGGAGACTGACCGGCGTGTAAAAGAATGATGCAAAGCAGTTGTTGAAATTATTGGTATTTTAATGATAGATTCCGATTGACACATTCAGGCTGGAAGGAGCCATCAGTCCCAATTAGCCTGTCTAATGCTATGCAGCTTTTAATACCATGCATTGGTATGGATGCAGTGTAAGCACAATCTCTCATAGGTGGTACGTGCGTAGATTAAGGCCTTAATGCAGGGATGCTCTTTGGCCTTGTGAGCTTAAACCAGCAATTATTTACAGATCCATTTCCCAAAATATTGTGGCGTGGTTTGAAGTTTGGGTATATAAATCCAATTAAGCTGTCAGTTCTGTGGAGTGAAAGGGGAGAATTAGGAGAATTAGTTGGATTATATGAGTTGAATGTGTAATGGGTGCAGGGCAGTGTGACATTAGGATGAAATTGTCACCAAAAGCAGGAACATTTTTAACCATATTCACTTTTTTGGAAATATAGAGTGATGATGGACCATATGAACAGATACAATAAAAACACAGACTAGAGATGGTCCCCTGTTCACCAGGAGAAAACACCAGGGCAACATCGGTCACGCTGGTTGTCGGTACCCAGTGCTGACTGACCCCTTTGTCTTGCTCTCTGATATTTATTATCGTCACAACAAGCACAATGGTGCCCGGTTAGGGGCTACTGTATTGTCATGCCAAACCAATTCCCTTTGCTTCATTGAGGCAGTATACAAGATCAAGATTTATTTGTCACATGCGTAGTAATACAGATACAACTCGCAATGAAATGCAAATATGTCATGTTCATAAGCAGGTAATAAACAGTATGTTAAGTTCTCAGTCCTTATTAGCCCTCCGCTGGCTGTCTGGAGCTTTTGGTGCTGTCCTCTGAGCTCCTCTGTGCCCCTCTGTGCCCCAGATAGCAAATGATAGAAGTATGTAGCTTTGGAAAGTCGGCCTCTCAGAGTAAGTTACCATACTGAGTATGCTGACCAGCAGGCAGCTCTAACTGTAGGCTGTTTACCAAGATATTTAGCACTGACACGGCAGCTTTTCAGGTGAACGCCCATTAAATATTGCTGTATGTTTAATTTGATGCTCTTATTATCGTTAGGCTTTCATGTGGAAATGAAATCGATGGTACAGCCTTTAAACAGTCGCATTTTAGCAAGCTTCTGTAGGTAATGTGTATGGATGTGCCGAAGGACCTGCTTCTGGCTGCTTGGAAAAGCTGCGAGAGTGTTACTTCAGGGATGCTCATTGACAGCTGCAGATGTTAAACTGTAACTGCAAATGCAATTGTACTTGTAGATGGTGAGTAAGGCGCAGTTTTGAGCTTTTGGTGTTCTTGAAGATTGTTTTACCTTCTGGGCATCGAAACACAGACTTCTGTTCTCTAGCCCCAGCCTGCAGCTTGTTGAGACCTCAGCTGGTGCTTGAGTTGTCTGCCATTGTTTTTACGAGGTCAGGCATTTTGATGCAGAACCTCATGTTTCTGGGTTGGAATATTTTTGGACCAGTTTTACCTAGTACCCAGCCAGCCTCCCTCTCACAGATCAGTGCAGCTTCCAAAATGATTTGAACTTCACTGTTTCTGAGAGAAACATGTGACAAGGCAGAGGATGACAAGGACTTTGCTGATGTGGTGGAACCTGGTGTAAGGCTGTAGCAATACATTTATTATCTCTTAAAGGTCTTATAGAAGGCTTTGTTTTATCCTGAGGCACATTTTGAATTTGTGATCATTCAATAAGCAGATCATTGAACTCCACATTTTTCTTAAGAGTTGTTAGCATGCAGTAGCTTTTCCTGAGTCTAACGCAGAACGCATTGTAATTGGCTGGTTTTATCTGTCTGTGTGCTCCGTTCATTTATGTTGGCCAGGAGATTTTTCTTTATTGGTGCTAAACAGAATGCCAGCTGTTTTATGGATAGCTGACAGTTTCCTGAAGGAATGCTTTTTGCAGAAATGGGAATATGTCTGCATGTGGCATGTTTCAAAACGGGATTGTCGTGATGATTCACACAGTACAATGGGATACTATTTATATACATGTTACATTTTCCATGGCTCTTGGTTGTTATAATGAGTT
>JAAGVU020000041.1:15834424-15846675 GCA_011763525.2 Mormyrus iriodes | reverse complement strand
CCATCACTGCATTGGGGCATTGGGATCCACACTGACCACAGGATGGGCTAACCTGCTGGCCACACCAACACCTCTTCTAGCTGCAACCCAGCTTTTCCTAGTTGGTCTCCAATCCAAATACTGGCCAGGCCCAAACCTGCTTAGCTTCTGATGAATTACCTAGACTGAACTGCTGACAAACCCTTCAACACTACACGGGAAGAGAATACAGCATTCCAATAGGCTGAGCAGATTGAACAACAGAACGGAGACTAGTTCTACCTAACAGCAGTGTGATGTGTGCTCCCTACAGATTTGAAATTTGTAAAAAAAAAAAAACAAAAAAAAAACAAGCATGTTTCGGGTCATATACTGTATTAAAGACTGCATGCATTAATGCATGTTCACAAATTATTTATCTAGCACTATGCTAACAGTGCAGGTTTGCTATTAACACTCAGCAGAATGAACAAGATTCTTGCTCCAGGACCCAGAATGATGAGGCTGGGAAATTTCCCCTGGAGTTTTCGCCTGAGCAGATAACAGACAGCAATTGACCTGATTCATATTATAATGCTTCCCCCTCCTGGCACAGCACAGTATTGAGTGTAATAATGAATGGGGGGCCATGCCTTCCAGCAGTGTTTCTCAGACTGGCCCAGCAGGGAGCTGGGAGGGAGCCAAAACATGGACCGTCTGGGTGCCCCCGAGGACCAGCTTGAGAAATGCTGCCTTATTTCTAGCTGTCAGGTTTTATTTTATAATAGATACAAGACTGCATGCCCTCGGTCCAGCTTGCTGCCCCCGCGGCAGCACTGGAGGCTTCACACCTCATTTCACATTCAGGATCACATGTCTTATTGTTTATGTGTTGCTGTCATAATCCACAAATGGAGAAGCCATGAAAGGTTCCAGTGACTCATGCATGAAAGAAACTAAATATGCACAACAAATGTACCTATTTTAGTTCCCTGTCTATTTGGCTCAAGACACAGAAAGTTAAATTATCACTGAAATCTTATTGCTTATAAAAACTGTCTTTTTAGTTTAAAAATAAAAGACAAAACTACCATATTTAAAAAATAAATCTGGTTATTCTTTTTTTATGAAAGGTATATCACGGTTAGAATATAAGATGTGTGTTTGTTATGTATGAAGAGGCCATGCCTCCGTGTTTGTCTGGTTGTTTCACAGTTCAGACTCACACTTGTATTTCTCACCTGCCAAATACCTTCCTGTAGTAAGTGTCTTTATACTCTTTGAAAGTTGGCTCTGTTTCATGTGTTTGCTGTCTAATTCTTAGTGTTTCACCATCTGGTTTTGTGTGGAATGAAAGAGAGCAATTTACTGAATGTTCTAGAGTCTCTGACATTCCACAGATTAGAAATTATATCTGCCTTTATACAGAGTAAGCTACAATTATAATGACATTGATTCTTCTTAGCTGGAAATAAATATAAATAAAAAGTGTCCATAGATTGTGTTATAAAAATAAGAAATTGGCCTGTTGAATTACATTTTCTCATTGTCATTTTCATTTAATTTGCAGTATATTGCCTAGAGTCAATTCAGATGAAAGATATACAGCTATTTTACAGCATATTATAAGATTATTTCCTGGCAGACTCTTCAAATATGGAGAATGGAAACTTTTCTAGCTACTTAAGCTGTTTATGGTTAACTTTTTTATTATTATCATAATTGTTGAGCAAACTTGGCATCCCAGGGTGTCCCTTTTGATTCCAGGAATAGCCTCCTGCTTCACTGTGGGTGGATGGTTGAGCACCCATTAGTTTAATGAAAACTCAAGCTTGCAAAATTAAGTCTGTGTAGTTTAAAATTAAAGGTTTTTTCTTTTATTATACCTGCCCAGTGTGAAGAAGAGAATGAGAGGAAGGAGAAAGAAAGGGAGAACAGGACCGCACGAGTCCAGCCCACCCTTCAGAGAAATGCATCTTCTACCTCTGAAAGCTCCAACATTGGCAACACTGACAAGCGCAAGTAAGGCTACCAGATGGCTGTCCAAGAGCTCACTGACACGAGCGAGTCGGGCTGCCAGATAGCTGTCCAAGAGCTCACTGACACGAGCGAGTCGGGCTGCCAGATAGCTGTCCAAGGGCTCACTGACACGAGCGAGTCGGGCTGCCAGATAGCTGTCCAAGAGCTCACTGACACGAGCGAGTCGGGCTGCCAGATAGCTGTCCAAGGGCTCACTGACACAAGCGAGTCGGGCTGCCAACGGATATCATTCTGGACGGCCAATTACAGCATTACTCTGAGCTGTCACTGCCTATACAGTGACCGCAACATGCCCATATTTGGTTGACAACCCTACTGATGCATAGTTTTCTGTCTACAGATTTCAGGCCTCTATGAGAGATGAGGAGTCAGAGTCACAGAGGAAAGCACGGTCGAGACTCCTGCGGCAGTCAAGACGCTCCACCCAGGTCTTTATCACCTTAAGCTGTCATATAGCATGTCTTTAAATATAAAGTGAAGCCATTAACGTACTGTGTCGTGGTTATCACTGAAACCCTAAATAATTATACAAGAGCCTCAAGCAGTGAAGAGCCTGAGCAAGCTGCTAGCAATATCACACAGGACTGAGCTATATGCTTTGGATGGATTGCAGGGTGTGACGCTCACAGACTTGAAGGAGGCAGAGAAGAGCATTGGCAAAAGTTCAGATAACCTGCGCAGTGTTCATGCAGTCAGCCCTGTTGTCACCGTGACTCCTGCTGAACGAGGTGAGTCTGAAATTTTTTAAACTGGAAAACGCAATGTACATCTTTCATAATCTTTCAGAATATTCCATTGAATAATAATAACAATAATAATAATAAAAGAATGATAATATTAAAGAATATTAATAGGATAATAAAAGAATAATAATATGTAATACAGTATATCATTTATTTTGTAGATGATAAATCTTCAATCTTCTGCATTTCATTGTCAGTCCTGTGGAGAGATTGTGTGCATGTGCGTGCGTGCGTGCGTGCGTGTGTGGGTGCGTGTGTGTGTGGGTGCGTGGGTGCGTGTGTGTGTGCATGTGCGTGCGTGCGTGCGTGCGTGTGCATGTGCGTGTGTGCGTGTGCATGTGCGTGTGTGCGTGTTTTTTCTTGGGTTTTTTTTTTAATTCTGTTAATAATTTAAAAAAAATATCTATTAATACTTTCCCCAGTGTGTTCATGTACTGTCCCCTTAAAAACATACTATCACGTGTGTTGTCGCGTGACTCCACCCCATTCAATCTGTGACATGGAAGCAACATGGAGGAGAACTCAAACACTGAGCCGACTGAACAACTCCAGCAACCTGTACCAAAGAAAAATGCCGTGTCCGTAATTTGGACACATTGTGCCTTTAGTGAAGCCGATACCGAACAAAAAGAGGTTAAATGTAAACATTGCGAAAAAACTAAATAAAATACAGTGGAAACCACTTGTAGTCATCACGGTTATACTGATGAACCGCTTATATGGATCAAAACGCATATGAGACAGATTCATTCCTGTACAAATACTGTTTAAATAATTTGTTTATAGGGATTAAGTAGTCCGCTTACAGTGTTCATTTTGGGTCTTTTTATACATAACAGCATTTGGAAAAATAAAAATTATGGTAATTCCATTTTTTTACTTGCCGACTTTGCCTTGCGGTAACCCGTCTACATCTGGCTAATATATGGCGAAACACATAGCCGACTGACACACACATATGCCCATGTGCACTTTACATCAGGGGTGGCGAACTTGATCCATGGAGAGCTGCTGTGGATGCAGGTTATTGGGATGATCTCTCAATCAGCCAATAATAAAGCAGTGGTTCTCAACTCCAGTCATGGGGACCCACTATTATTGGCTGATTGAATGGTCACCCCAAAAACCCACACTCACAGTGGCTGACCCTGGATCAGGTTCACCACGTAAACGTACGTACATAAACTGAACCTGGAAGGAATTTTATCACTTTAAAAAAATGTTATTTATTTTTTAACGGATAATATAAGTACCCAAAAGGTTACAGCAGTTTCTTCTGGTTTCTTTCATTCGTCTAACTCAATAAACATATTAAATCCCCGCACAGCGCATAATGTCTGATTATCTAACTGTTTAAAAAACAGTAGCATAATAACCTGTAGGTATAGTCGCTAATTTGATGACATTAACATAGCTTGTTTGTTATATTGAATGATCTTGCTATACTATAAGATCCCTTACATAAATAACTGACTTCAAACTAAAGAGATCACAATTAACTAGAAGACATTTTTACAGTCGCCAGCTTTGGTCAGCTAGCTAGCTAGGAGTGAGATTTTCATACGTGTGTAAGAGTTTTATTACCTTGCAAATAGTCTGCAGGGTTTGCAGACTACCCCAGTGCTTTTGATGGAGCTAATTTTAGGTTTATAATGGAATAATATAGATTTGCCATAAGAGTTCTTGTGTGAGTGTTAGTCTAAAAGTGTGAGTGTCACGTCAGATGCATGAGAGTTAGCAAACCTGCATTTTATTATTCTGTATAGCATGATGCATGCAATTCTGACACAGGGAATAACTGAGTTTCGGCAGTGGTTCAGAAATATTGAATCCATCGTTCGGATTCGATGGTTAGTGTTAGCCATATTAGTATTAGCAATGTCTGTAATAGTCTAATTAGTACCGTACTAAAGAAATGTAATACTGAACAGCTTTCGGTATTAACCAGATAATTTACCAGATAATTTGATGAGTAATCCTTTATATATAGCAATTGGTGCGAGGCAGTAACCAGCAGGGTGCACACTCATTCACTCACATGCAGTCAATGTGGGCACTGCAGTTCACTTAAGTTGCATGTTTCTTTCGTAACCCCTGCGCACACAGGGACCAAATGCAATCTCCACACACACTAAGCGATGGACTACAGCAGCAGTGATACAGGAATCGTAGATAAATAACTTAAGTCAAAATGATGACAGACGTAGGTTAGGCTACTCCAAGAGGCTAAAGGGCACATAGCTTATGGCTAACCTTATATTATTAGGGGAGTCTGTGGATGCTTTCCGTTATGATTCTGTTGCTTTGTATTTATGCTGTGCTGATTTTTAAGTTCTGCTTTGCAGTACTGGCAGAGGGCTGCCTTTTCACTCACTCTTAATGAGAGCGCTTCCATGTATCTGATGCTTTCACTCTTTATTTGAACCCTCATCCACTGTGCTCAGTCTTCCTTCCGCTATATTGCCTGGTGATCGCGAAGGCAAATTTCAATCCATGCCTTTTTTTATAATCAAGTTATTGTGACAGCTCTGCTTGCTGTAACTGCAGCTGTATAGGCACCTTCTCATTAAAATCTGTACTTCTGCTTCACTTTCTGTTATAGATATAGAACCTGCTAAGAACAGTGCTGAGGATGAAGAGAAGGTCACACGGCTAGGAGTGAAGGAGCGCAGGAGAGGGAGGAAGGAAAGGCGCTCCACTGGGGTGGTTCAGGCTCTCTCTGGAGAGGTAACCAGCCACGTCATCACACTGTGATATGAAAAGGTCCAGCTAGAATCTCACAGAATCAGTGTCATAACAACACATATGAAAATGCACGATTAATGGCATACTAGTACTCATAGCATGCATTCTAATTTGGTGGAAATTGCTTTTCTTTATTCAGTACACAGTTCAAACAGTAGAGTGTATTTTTAAGCTGCCCTTAAAGTTGGTAAAGGAGCGTCACGTAACTGAAATTATGTTCTATAGTCAAAATACTTCAGTATTTTACAGTGTGAAACACGAATTAAATTCCTTTCCGAGCACTGTTTAATAATTGCAGAAAAATATTTTGAGCCTGTTATATAGTGCCTTGCAACTTTGTCTTTCAGACGGAAGACAGTGATCAGATGGATGAGTCTCTCATAGCCACCTCCAGCTCACGCAGGTAACTTTTTCCTGGCAACCAACTGGACCTACAGACTTTAAACCCTGTGGCTTTAGTCAGACCAGTAGACTTTGATCTAACTGCTAGATTAGGTAGAAATGTACTGAAGCAGTGCTTGACCGGCATAATCAGCAGCTCCTGTGGCTCTTTCAGCGAGCCACATCCAGAAGATTACACAAACTTGTCCACGTCACCTGACTACAAAGTGGTAGGTTCATGTACTGTTTTCTGTATTTTATCATTGAATTTCACATTTTTCTGTCTCATGGTTCAGCCTTGTAACATTACAACAAAACAACAGAAGCAATCTGTTTTTATCAGCCTGCTTCAGCATTTTTGTGAAGTGAATGAATATTTGAATATAATATTTGAATTTGTAGTAGAAGTATTGTAGAATGCTACAGAATGCTGAATGTATACTGTTACTTCCTTGAACATTCATTGGTTAATTGGGAATAACAGTCCTTCCACATTGTAAAGCAGGCGATCGCCAAAAATTACTAGTAGATTGTGACCCCCCCCCCCCACACACACACATGCACACATTATTTTTTTTGTAAAATTAGCTCACTCTATAAAAATGACTGGAAACTGCAGTGTTAGAGTAAAGCAATATATATATATTATGCAATACTATCAAGCCACATAAACAACCTGCAGTGTAATGCATTTTATTCGAAAACTAGGAGGGGAACATACTTACATCATGCAGTTGTTATGTAGTCTGAGAGATATCAACAGTCATAACAATCAAAATGGAAGAATATGATGCCTGAGTGTCAATATACTCAAATAAACATTGTAAAGCAGCATGTAGAACATGTAACGATGCCAGTGATAAGTAAGTCTCATCAGTGTTATTTGCCTAGTTATTGTACTTCTTGGCAATAATATTTTTTGTCTTTGAGATATTACCCACGATGTACAGCATTACTCCCGCCTGGCTCCTGACTGGATAACATAAAGGGGAGGCCACACACAGAAAGTCTTTAACCACCTTATTTATTAAATACTTAAAGAGAACAGAGCTTAATATAAATGTGTAAGGGTAAAGAAGCATATCCGTCAGTTAAAGGCCAGGTAAAGCGCAAGTTATAACAAGCCAAAACCAATGGGTTTTCTGGAAGTGAGAGGGAGAGGTCCAGGTCAAAAGCTCTGTTCCCCCTCACCTTGTAATGAGCCCAACCAGCCCATTTTACTGCAAGCCAGTTACCCCAGTTAACACCCACACCTGCGCACCTTGTGGAAAAGGAAAAAAAACATGTGACGATCCAACCTGTCCTGCCAACAGTCTCCGGTGTTTTTTTTGTGCCCATCCTATACCCAAGCACTTTCTGTTATTCTTCTCATAGCTGTATCTTAAGGTGTTAAAGGAGAACGAGCTGCTCAGGGAGAAGCTGCAGGAGACAGAACTGCAGCTCAGTCAAAACAAAGTGGACCTGGAGAGACTGAGGCAGGTGAGTGAGCTGGAGAGTCTCAGGCAGGTGAGTGAGCTGGCGAGACTGAGGCAGGTGAGTGAGCTGGCGAGACTGAGGCAGGTGAGTGAGCTGGCGAGACTGAGGCAGGTGAGTGAGCTGGCGAGACTGAGGCAGGTGAGTGAGCTGGAGAGACTGAGGCAGGTGAGTGAGCTGGAGAGACTGAAGCAGGTGAACGAGCTGGAGAGTCTGAGGCAGGTGAGTGAGCTGGAGAGACTGAAGCAGGTGAGTGAGCTGGAGAGTCTGAGGCAGGTGAACGAGCTGGAGAGTCTGAGGCAGGTGAGCGAGCTGGAGAGACTGAGGCAGGTGAGCGAGCTGGAGAGACTGAGGCAGGAGAGCAAGCTGGGGAGTCAGAGGCAGTTGAGCGAGCTGAGCAAGCAGGAGGAGGCAGTGGTGCTGATGGTACTATGTCAGTGGCATCCAGGATGTGAGATTAGATGCATGGATTTATAAAGGTGGTGAAAGAAGATAAGAAAACAAGACAAGTGCTAGGGCATAAGCACCAGGGATACACGCCTGCTTTCCATTGACGTTTGGAGTGATGTCTGTGTGTTCTCTTGCATGTCAGTTGCTTGGCTTTAACAATGTTTGTGTTAAGGTTTAATGTTTGTGATTCTTTCAGAATCAGGAGCAGAGTTCAGACAGACCAGCCTTGTTGGAGTTGGAGAGATATGTGAGTCCTTTTAATTTCACCGTAGGCAATAGAAGCAGTGAACGGTGTGCTGATGTGTATTGGGTTGTATTTCTCATTTTACATGGCAGATGTTGCTTTTCATAGGAAAAAAAAGCATTGGAGACAAAGGCAATGGAACTGGAAGATGAACTGAAGGTAGCTAATCTTCTTTAATTACTTTCTCAAATTTTCTGTAGAGAAGGCTGCAAATTTGTGTTCGGTAATGTAAAATGTAAAATAACCTTAAATACTTTTTATAAAAACATAAGTGTTACATGTTTCTTAAATATGTGCCTTACCAAGTTTACTTTTCCTGCTTCTAAACACCTTTTTTTTAAACTTATATAACAGGTTTGACAGATTATTATAAATTGGAGCAGTGTTGTGACATGCGGCCAGTAAACATGTTTAAATAATCAGAATGACATCTAAATGTAATTAAAAATTTATTCTCAGTTGAGTTTCTTTTCCAAACTTGGTATACTGAAGGTACTGCACATAGTCCTAGTATTAAAACATTACCATTCTTGAACTCAATAAATCTGCTTCATAAATCAGTAAATATTGGTTAGCTTTAAATCAGGTTTAATTACGGCAGGAACTCAGAAAACTCGTTTAAGGATACAGAGGTGCTGTTGGACTTTTATAACCAGCGATATGAACATCTTCTTTTTGTGTGCATTCTCTCCCTCACAGGTTCTGGCTGACTTCAGAGCCGACAATCAGCGGTTAAAAGACGAAAATGCCGCCCTCATCCGCGTTATCAGCAAGCTTTCCAAATGATTCATAAATACATGCTTAGTTTGGAAGCGAATGTGCTCTCCCATTCCTCAGAGCGCGCTTTAAGGTAATTAGTGACATTGACAGCGCAGGCTAAAATTGATTGGTTGCTTAAGTTAATATGAGTGATTGTGTACGAGTGCGTGTTGTTTTGTTTCTCGAACAACCAGTTTTGTTGTCTTACTGAAAAAGATAAAACTAATGTACTTGAATTCATTGCAACTGCACTTAGCTGTACTTGGTTAAATGGACTGAAAAGATATGACTGTGTGCAGTTTTTGCTGTTTCACGATTTACAGGAAATACTTTCAACGTTGTTGTTATTCTCTAAAAAATGTTTTCGTTATGTTGTTCTTTGGCTCCGAATGCCAGCATGAAATTGCCAATGTATGATATTGTTAAACAGCATAGTAAACATAATAATAATAATAAAAATTATTATTATTATTATTATTATAGAAACTATTTGAATTCAGCACAGAATATTGTTGAGGTTTCACCACATCAAAGTAAAATGTGACCATATTCCTCCTTTAAATAGAAAAATGTTTGTGAGAAACAATATAAATTAATAGGAATATGATATTTTAAGTTGCTGTGTAGTAAGAGCTTATTTGTGGTTTCTTTTTTTAACTGTGTGGTTTTTCTTAAATGTTCGTGTTGGATCAGAAATTCCAGTTATGCAGAGCATCTCAAGAGCTTTTGCAGCCTAACACCTTCACTTCCTTCATCTTATTCTTCTCTTTTGCACAAAATGGCCATTACTGCAGTTTACTGTGGTCTAAAAAATGTCAGGACTCTCATACTGTGAAAAACTAAAACAATAGGCGAAGGGGACACAGTTTACTAAAGCTTCTTTGTATATGCCATAAATATTTTAACGTGCCTTATTCCTTTCAAGATATTCTAAATGCACTCTGCTGAAGTATTTTCTTTATGTAGTTGGTTATATCTTTGGGATTTGTTATTGAAAGGGAGATTGTTTTGTACGTAGGAATTGATGAAATGACCTACAGATCCCAACAGAGCCAGGTCTTTTTGTACTGCCTGCTTTTTAAGTAATGTATTAAGAACAAGCCTGTGGATTTTAAAATGCAAAATGTGTAAGTGCTTTAGGACCCAGTGGAGTCATGCTTAACCACAACTCCACCGGACTGTTTTCGCTTCACTGCTTGACAAGTACAGCTACTTTGAGAAAGAGAGTTTGTCCGGGTTCAGTTAATTTACTAATCTATTTTTTAGTAGTTGCTGTAAAAAGTGTCTATGTATTCAAAAATTAAGAAAATCTCTGGAATTACAGTACAGTTAGAGCCCAGACATTTATTGGGTCATATTTTGAAATAATGGTTTACTGGATTTTTGCAACAAAATACACACAATTAAAGCAAGTGATTTTGAGTTTAAATAGGCTTTATATAAGGAAACTTGATAAATATGCATGAGTAATATAGCATAAAAATCTGTTTTATTTGTACAATTTTAAAAAGTCAAAATTGTATGATAATCTCATAAAAAATTGAAATAGGTTTTGACTGGAAAAAATATAGTTTATAGTGCCTGTATCCATAATAAGATTTTCATACATTTTGTATATTGTAAAACATGGATTTGCTGTAGGATAGTTACTGAAAGTAAGTTATGCTAGCAGGTATCTTCTCAGCTTTTTAAATTTCCCAGCGATTTTCAGCCCCTTGCTGAGGTACTAGTGATAAAACCAAAAACTAGTGTTCCCTACCACCAGCACAAAGCTAACAGTTTGATAATCATTTAAAAAATGCATTGATGTAGAATGTTGCGGTGTGTGAGGGTTTGTTTCCTATTTTCACTCACAAATTATCTTCCTGTATTGAGGGCTCAAACATTATTTAAAAAATGTTCTACAAAGAATTTAAATTTTTCCATGTTCAGTGAGCATCTGGGGTTTACAGTTCATTGTTGGGGTATCAAAGAAAAAACAAAAATAATGTCTGGTTAAAAAGGAGTCCTTATTTGAAAGGGATATCCTTAAAGATGAGAGAACTTTGTAGTATAGATTATGTTAAAGTTGTCATAAGACAATTACTTGAATTCCGCTTATTTATTCATTTCATGTTTTACAGAAAAATGATGAGTGTCTATGGTTTTCAAGATGTTTTTAAATAAATTTATTTTCTCTACTAAGTAATTTCCAGAGCTATTAGAATCTTTGTCATGATATTTTTCTGTATTTTATGTGGCAGGTCCGGTTGGCGTGAATGAAATATAAGCCATACATCTTAATTTGCTAAATTAACATTATCACTATACTCATTTTAAAGAGTGTTAACTACAGCCAGTATTAAAATGTATTTAAAATTTGTTCTATAGTTTTGTATAAAACAGACCTTTTTTTCTCATGTGGTTTGGGTGACAAATTGTACAAATGCAGACAAATTTACATAAATGTAATTTAGACCTTTTTTTAACTGATGGTGAATGGAAACAGACTGGCAGGCTTTAGCGTTCCATAACATGATGCTAACTTAATGTTATTGGTTTTATGATTTAATGCCAATACTTAAATGTAACTAAGGATACTCTAAAATGGTATTTCTGGAAGTGGAGCTGTATTAGTGTGTAATAGCAAACAACACGCTTCATTGCCATTATTTCAGAAAAGATCTGCAGTTATCCCTTACAGTGCAGTTACATACTGCACTGCATGCATATTGGCCCTGTATTGTGTGAAATGCTAAATTTATTTCCATCATTTTCTACTTTACCTGTAATGAAACGTAAAATTCATCTTGTGGCCTATTCCACATAGTTTCAGGCAGAGCTTGTGCTCCCTCTGTTTAGGATAATTCCAGAAAAAGTTAAACTTTAAGGGGAATGTCTGCATTATGCTGATTTTTTTTTTCTTATTGTTCAGTTAAAACTGTGTTGTCTTTAGATCTACATTTTACTGGGTATGCCCAATCCAGCATCCTGCATCACAGTGTGACTCATCACAAACAGCCAGGACATAAACAGATGGAAGAATCTCTGTATCTGTAACTAGCCACCCTGTTCAGGATAAGCATTTGGAAAATGGATGCATGTAGCATGATATATATCCAACTAAAGAACTTATTTTGCCAAACACCTGCTGTACCGGAAAGCAAACAACCGTCATTTTTATTTCTGTTTTTATCATTTCTGTGCTGAAGTCAATATTTTGAGATTGTTTTTTTTTTATATTTTTATACAGTATGTATTTATCTGTCATGGTAGTTTATACACTGTCAAGAAATGATATCCTTCATCTACCCAATTGCAAATAAATTGATATATGTATTTACGTATCTTTCAGTTTTATAAAATGTTACAATCTGCCTCCTTTAAAAAGCAAATATATATATATATATATATATATATATATATATATATATATTTTTTTTTTTTTTTTTAATTTTTTCTTTTTTGTTATTTTGTTT
>JAAGVU020000041.1:15810482-15830506 GCA_011763525.2 Mormyrus iriodes | reverse complement strand
ACGGAATCATTAGCAGAGTGACGCAGAAATTTTTGCATATCTACAACATGGGTGTTCTCTGTCCCATGATCCATTCTAAGTCTTTGAGGGCACCCATTGTGCTCAATGACAGCATTTGTAAAATAACCAGCAATAACTCGAGGGTAACTGTTGGTGTGGTGAGCCTCTAACCAGATCATTTCGTGTGAGAAGCCATCTATGCATCCATTGATGCATATCCCATATGGCTTTAACTTATCATATCCATCAATGTGTCAGACATAATTTGGCCCGCGGCTGTTATGTACGCGTATTCTGAGGCAGTTCCTAGCCCGCAAGGCTACACCTTCTCCGTCCAGTAAGCGCAAGATGAGACGGACAGTTTCTCTATCAGTTATTATTCCAGACATCCAACATTTCTGGTGCAACCACCTGTAACCATATTGTTGGCCTGATGTTTGAAGCTGATGCTGGATAAATGCAGCAACATCTGCTTCATCTGTTTTATTCTTTCTCCTCCAGAGATGATTCCGTTTGAGTTTTCTCTCCAGAGTTCTGAGGCTTACTCGTATGTTGTGTGATCCCTCCAACAACACTAGAATTTCCTTGTTTGTATATCCACAACGGAAATAGCCCTCTATGATTTCATCCATGTTGGTCTCATGAAATCTGTAATGATGGCAGTATTAAAATCTTAGTATCTCATAATTATGACTTAGTATCTCATAATTAGGACATAGTATCTGAACTGCTTTTTATTTTATGTGGCGGAAACGGGCTTCCGTAGTAGTCATCAGTATGGTCATAGCCAAAAATATCATTTGCTTCTGTGAGATACAAAGGGTTATTGAGGATCAGAGAATATTCCAAGACATTGATGCAGTCAGTAACGTAACAGGTTGAGGATGAAATGGGCCTATTGTGTTCCTTTTGAAAGGAACGCCAATAGAGTCAAAGACCAGCGCTTGGAATATGTGCAAGGTTTGTATGGTTTTTCATACTTTATCAAGTATTTCAGTGCAGTTATGTATTACATCAGTATATACCGTAGTACAGGCTATATGATGGCCTACTGTTGTGTACTATAGCAATGTGTTTCAGAGTAGTCACTTACATACTTTACGGTTTCATTTCTTTGTAGAGAATCTTTGAAACTGAAGCGAAACACTCCTCAGGAACTCATCTTCATTGATAGAGCAGGATTTAATCTTACCAAAAAGAGGAGAGGGGAGCGGAACATAATTGGCCACTGGGCCATTGTGACTGTCACTGGCCACCGAGGAGGGAATGTGACCATGTGGCCGCCATCAAGGGGTCCTCCACCGCCATACCACCCTTGGTCTATACATCACCATGCTTCTGCTGGCTTTCTTCGATGGTCTCCACGGTCATGTGTACCAACCAAAAGCGACCCTGGATGGACCCATGACCACGTTCACCCTTTGTCAGGGTCTATGGCATTTCTGGTCATGGTCGGGCTCTGTAACTCCCCCGCCACCTTTGAGGGGTTGATTGAGCAAGTCCTGGCCCATATCTCCCCGAGCCAGTGTGTTGTCTACCTGGACCGATTATGATGAAGTACTAAACAACCTGTGCGCTGCCACCCTCAAGGCTATACTGCACCTCAACCCCTGGAAGTGCTCCCTCCTACTGCAATGGATGATGGAATTCCTGGGCCATGCTGTGAGAAGTGAGGGTGTGGCAGCAGACCCAGGGAAGATGGATGCAGATGAATGCAATGAAAGACTGGCCAAAGTTGTGTACACACACAGTTGTGTAGCCTCAATTTCCTGGGCTACATACTACCAATGATTTGTATGAGATTTCACCTGCACTGCCACACCATTCCACTAGCTCACAGAAAAGGGGCAGGCGGGGCCTCAGGATGAGAGAGTGGTTATTTCAGTTGTACGCTGCACAGTCTCGAAAGGAACTATTACATCACTATTACATTATTTATTATTTATTAGATTATTTGCTGGCTATGAAAACCTTGTATGGAATAAAACCAGCTTACACCCACCACAAACTCCTGGCTGTCATCCAAGTCTACCACCATTTTTGTGGATGGCATTTTCAGCTGTGTAGGTCTGGTCAGGTCAGGTCGGGGAGTATGCGCTGATGCAGCGTATTTCCGCACCCACCACACGACGAAACCCCTCAGGATCCCAGCTGGCAACCCCCCAGGCAGACACACGGTCCTGTCCCACCCTCCACAGATGGCCATCCATCTGCCGCAGCCAGGTATTACGTGGGCGTCCCGTTGGCCTGGTCCAGCCGCTCGGGTCCTCAGCAATGAGGATCCTGAGAGCTGGATCACCCTCAGGAAAACGTGCCACATGGCTGTAGTGCCGTAACTGACACTCCCTCACAATGCAGGTAATGTGCCTCATTCGGGACTCCCATAGCAACCGCTCGTTCGACACAAAGTCAAACCAGTGGTACCTGAGGATTTTCCAAAGAGACACAATACCGAAGGTGTCCAGTCTTCGTCTTAGCTCACTGGATAGCGTCCATGTCTCACAGTCATATAGCAAGACAGGGAGCACCAGGACTCTAAAGACTTGGACCTTCGTCCACTTGCAAAGATATTGGGAGCGCCACACACCCCTTTCCAGCGACCTCATGACCCCCTATGCCCTCCCAATCCATCTGCTGACTTCACAGGAAGAGTCACCAGAGACATGAATATGGCAGCCGAGGTAGGTGAACCTCTCGACAAAGTCGACACTCTCCCCACAGACAGACACACTACTGATGGTTGTGCTTAAGAAGTCATTAAAGGCCTGGATCTTAGTTTTTATCCAGGACACTCGCAATCCCAGACACTCAGACTCCTCGTTCAGTCTCTTAAGAGCTCCAATCAGAGCCTCCATTGACTCAGCGAAGATCACAGCTTTGTCAGCAAAGTCAAGATCAGTGAATCTTTCTTTACCAACAGATGCCCCACAACTGCTGGACCCAACGATCCTGCCCAACACCCAGTCCATGCAAGCATTGAACAGAGTAGGACCAAGAACGCACCCCTGGCGAACCCCAGAATAAACTGGGAAAAACGCAAAGGTTCTTCCTCCACTCTGCACAGCACTCACAGTACCAGTGTCCAGGCCAACTATGACGTCCAGCAGCTTCAGGGGGATCCTATGAAGTCTCAGGATGTCCCATAGGACAACTCAATCAACTGAGTCAAACGCTTTATGAAAATCGACAAAGGCTGCAAAGAACCTCTGCCTATATTCGCGTTCGCACTCAATGAGAACCCTCAGTGCCAAGATGCGGTCGATGGTAGACTTCTTAGGCATAAAAACAGACTGCTCTGGTCGCTGGGAGGCGAGCAAGTGGTCACGGATCCTGTTAAGGATGACCTTTGCAAGGACCTTACCTGGCACCGAGAGCAGTGTTATCCCCCTGTAATTGCCACAATCCAGGCAACCCTTCCCTTTCCAGATAGGGACAAGTCCCATTTTCCAGTCAGTAGGGATGACGCCTGTCTCCCAAATGGAAGCAAAGACTGTCTGCAATGCCAACAGGACAGCCTTACCACCAACCTGGAGAAGTTCACCTTGGATACCACAGATCCCTGCAGCCTTCCCTACCCCCAGCTGATTCACCACCCGTGCAATCTCAGTGAGATTGGGTGGTTCACAGCTGATTGGGGGATCAGGCTCAAGAACCGTGGACCCAGAGATGTCCAGCATCCTAGCCGGAGGATCAGTTTTAAACAACTGCTCAAAGTAGCCGACCCAACGGGTCACAACTGCAGTGTCAGCCATAAGGACCGTTCCATCACCTGCCCTGACTGCAAGTCTCCGAGTAACAGACTCAGATGTACGTAATGCTTAGATTCCTCTGTAAGCAGGACGTGGGTCGCTGGACCACAGATGGTGTATCACCTGCTCACAGATTCGTCTAACAAATGCCTCCTTATCTGCCCTCAGAGCTCTCACAGCCATCCTCCTCAGTTCCTGGTACGGACTGGAGTTGCCACCAAGTCACCTCCTTCTGGGAACACTGGCAATACCAACACAACCCTCAGCAACCTAACAGAAGGTCTCCCACATTATATTGGATTCGGCAGTCGCGCCCAAGTCTGCAAGCTCTTCACCCAAACTGTGTGCAAACTCATCAGAAACAGTTTGATCTTGGAGTCTGGCCTCCTTCTTGTGGTAGGTGGTAGCCTACTGGATCTAAGCTGAATCTTCAGAGTAGCAACAACAAGTCTATGGTCAGAATTCACAAACTTTCTTTAGACCCTGCAGTTTTGCAGGACCCTCCAGCGTCTGTACATGAGGATGTGATCGATCTCCTTTGCCACACCACCAGTATTGGAATACCAAGTCCAACGATGCGGCTCAGGGCGTTGGAACCAGGATCCAGCGACATGCAGCCCCTGACCTGTTGCAAAGTCGAGGAGCATGGCGCCACTTTCACCTCCTGAAGGCTTTCCCCCATCCCCTTCATGGTGCGTGCAACCTTCCTATGGGAGGCTGCAGCAGAGCTACTCCCGTGGAGAGCAGAAGGGTATCGTGCCTGTTTGAACCGGTGTTTTACCTCACGACAACAAATTAACAAATAACAAATTCCATAGGAATTTTTTTGAGAGTTTTTGGGAGTTTTGTGGAAGTCGCATATGACACGCGGAGGACAGCAGACCACACACAAAAAGTTTAGTAACTCATAACTGCATAAAATATATGTACAATGCTGGTTTGGAGGATGTCAGGCGTGTTAACAGCAGCCTCTCACGTGATCCTGTAGTGATAACGCAGTGATCTCGCAGTAATCACACAATGATCTCTGTATCTCGTATTTCTTCGCTTCACTTGCCAAGGGGATGTATTCTAGCTACATGCAGATTACACTCCTCAACCTTGATTGATCAGTTGGTCGAACCTCAGATCCCGGAGGAACAATACGGATTCCATCCTGGTTGCTGAACGCTGGACCAACTCTTCACCCTTACAAAGGATGCTGGAGGGTTCATGGGAGTTTGCCCAACCAGTCTACATTTTGTGTACTTGGAAAAGGCATAGTATCGTGTACTTCTGGGTTCCTGTGAGGGGTGCTTCAGGAGTATGGGGTACGGGGTCCATTGCTGCAGGCCATAAGATCCCTGTATAAACAGAGCGAGAGTATGGTTCGCATTGCCAGCAGTAAGTCAGACTCATTCCTGGTGGGCGTTGGACTCTACCAGGGCTGCCATTTGTCACCAATTCTGCTTATAACTTTTATGGACAGAATTTCTAGGCATTGCCATGAGGTGGAGGGGGTCGGGGGCCTCAGGATCGTGTCTTTCCTTCAGATCATGTGGTCCTGTTGGCGTTGTCGGGCTGCGACCTGCAGCATGCGCTGGGGCAGTTTGTAGCTGAGTATGAGGTGGCTGAGATGAGGATCAGCACCTCCAAGTCTAAAGTCATGGTTCTTGACCTCTCCAGGTGGGGGATGAGTTGCTGAGCCAAGTGTAGGAGTTTCGGGGTCTTGTTCACGAGTGAGTGAAAATAATTTAGATATAATGAGATAAAAAATTCACAAGTAAACAAACTAAATACTAGCAATTAAAAAAATATAACTTTATACACCACAGTTTTTGCGTTATGGGATTAAAGAAACATAATGTAGGTTGTGATCTATCCCATTGGATTCGTGGGATTATATTTTTTGATGGCAGAAAAATCATTTAAAGCATTGCACGTGACACCAATGATGGCAAACATGGAACAACCATAAAATATAATAATAATAATAATAATAATAATAATAAATAAAAAAACAAAAGAACAAAAGTTAAGATGTCCAATATTATTTTTGATGATTCTGAGATATTGACCTTTGTTACCAACAATTTTTGTAGGAATAAAACAATAACAATAATAATAAACTCTGAATGTTTTGCAAGTGAGAAAATCATATTTTGTAAATGATTACAGTGCGATTTAAGTCGGACCAATTCGAGTTGCTTTGCATTTTTACAAAACTGCTGCAGATGGCGATGGCGACGCGTGTGACAGGCCGCTTTTATCCGAGTGTCGCTCCTGAGTCGCTGTGACATCGGACCAGGAATCGGGCACATGTTGTCTCCTGGGCGCCTCTGCGGGATTGCTGTCGCTTGCCTTTTATTTATTATGTCGGGAAACGCTGCCAGTGGGGACACAAAACTCTCCTCCGTAGATTTTGAGATTTTTGGAAATGTTCAAGGTAGGTTCCTCCTTTTATTATTATTATTTGATTGCTTGCTGTTGCCGCACGCAGTCAGTACTTTCTAGCACTTTCCAAACACGATTGCACGCCTAATTATAGCTACTGTTGCCACTGGTGCCAGCTTGGTATATTTCGGACTATTAGAAATACAGTATGTATCGTATATGTATAATCAAAGTTATAGCCCCCGAATTTATTATTATGAGTTCGCCTATTTTGTTTAAACATTTAAATTAAAAACTAGTAAGACTAACTTTATTTTCGTGATGCATTTTTTTGCAATATACAATCCTGGCTGCGCTACGGCACCTTAACGTGTGCACTGGCTGCAGTTTATATGTGTTCATACAGTTTTGCATTTAACTTGCACACGGTAATCATCTCTTCACCTATTTTGTAGGTGTCTGCTTCAGAATGGTAAGAACACCGTGAATTTTGATTACACTTGTAGTTTTTAGCAGATTTATTACATTATTTAGATTATTTGCTGGCTACGAAAATCTTGTATAGAATAAAAACAGTTCACAGTAGCGTAAAAGACGAAGAGAAAGCAAAATTATATGAAGAAGGTACAACAGGCTGAATTGTATCTTTCATATTTACGCAATGCAACTTTATTAAATATAAGCTGCAACAAAACACATAATTCATGTAGACTTCATGAAAATGAAGCCGACCCCGCGAGCTACGCCGTTAACAATAAAACGCATTGACTGGAAGATAGCACGCTCGTTTATAAAATATTTCGCTAAATAAACTTTCCAGTAACAATCTGTGTACACTCATATTATCCCGGTACAGAAACTTTTAAAAACAGTTTTGCTAACATGGAAAATAAGAGAAAATCTGAAAACAACCAAAACAAAACATATGAATATACATGCATGTGAACATAGGGCCTTAAACACAAACACAACAGAAAGTCGTGCAAAGAAACCTTGCATTTAACTATTTTAATTAAAATCACATAGTTGAGTTCGGTGCAGGATTATACAGTTTGTATACAGACCATCCTACAGGAGACACGCTGACATCACTCTCTTCGTGCAGACCTTTACGTCACAACAGCCACGCCCCCTTGAAATCCCCATATACAGCACCCGACTCAGGAAACCCCGCTCCTGCCCATGTTCTAATATCACTGATGGGTCCTGTTTGGGGCCACTCCACCTCCCAGCTGTTGTTAGGCTTTCATCATCAGCCTTAGTATTTTAGTTTGTTGGGCATATCTGCCAGATCTCATTACTGAGAATTTGAGCATTTCCTGTACTAGTTCATTCTGCTTATGCAACGGTGACAACCCTGGTGAGTCTGTCGTTAGTTGGTAACCACACTGAGAACATTACCCTGTTTGTTGTTGACTCGCTCCAAGAACATCTGATGTCGGGGCATCTGAGGTTGCTTAAGCATAACTCTGACGTTGACAGGGAGAGGGACACTATTATTGGATGGAGCCCATTTTGTCCTGAACAGTGCACTGCCCTGTCTCCAGAGACCTCCATCGTAAAGGAGTATTACTCTAACCTGTCTGCTGTATCTGCTGAGCACATGGATCTGAAGCTGGTCTTCAGCAAGTCCCACGCCACCTCACTGCCTCAGCACTGCTTGTTTGATTTGTGCTATCAATTTTACTCCCTGTCAGAATCAGCACCCGTCCGACGCATCCTTTCTTGTCGCTCCCCATTTGACCAGCAGGTGTTGCCGGCCACCCTGTCCTCCTCCCTGTTGTCCTTCAAGTCCTTAGTGTTTTTCCACTCCCTGGACCGCCACATAGCTCTATGGACTAAGCGTGCAGCTGTGAGCCCTTTGGTTATGCGTTTGAGGCCAGCCTCCTCTTTATTTGTACTTTTGCTAGGTTTTTGTTCCCCAGTGTTACTTTTCTATTAATTTTCTTGTTCCTAGTTTGTGGTTATGTATTACTTGTCTTTGTTATATTCCTAGTGTTGGATTCTGTTTCCTAGTTTTTCTGTTAGTGTTAGTTCTATGATTAAGCTAATTAGATCCACCTGTTTCCCTGTGCCTCATAATTGTTCTACTTGTTGCTTGTTGTCCTTCTCCCTCTCTGGTTAATTGTTTCAAGTTTCACTCCTGCTTCTTTGTTACCTTATTCATTTCTTGAGTGGGTCATTGTGATAGAATGTACGAGATGTTACTATGTGCTACTCTGCCGTGTTTCCTTTGTAAGTTCGTTCATGTTTGTTTGTAGTTTTCCCTGTTCGGTTTTAACCCCTCGTGGTCCCTTTTTAATTTCTGCCTTTTCTCAGTGTGCTGTTTAATTAAGTCCTTGTTTGCCTTGGAACTGCAAGTAGATTGTCACCTTTTCCTATGTGCGCCGTGCCGTAACATTCCTAGGCACTAATCGTCCTAGTGGTTTCCTGTACTTGCTGTCAGTCTGCAAATGGAAGGCCATGGAAGATTATATTGGGGAGGCAGTGGCTGCTGGCATAATTTGACCCTCGTCTTCCCTGCCAGCAGCAGGCTTCTTTGCTGGGGGAAGGACTACTGCCTCTGCATCAACTACAGGGGCTTGAAATTACCATAAACAGCCATTGTCCCTTGCTCTTATTAGCCTCTGTGTTCAACCTGGTCCAGGGAGCCCAGGTTTTTCTAAAATTGGATCCATGCACCACCTACCATTTGGTTAGACGGGGAAATGAGTGGAAGATGGCATTCAGCTGAGTACCTAGTGATGCCTTTTATTTCTGGCTAATGGCCAGGACATGATGAACGATGTATTCTGGGACATAGTCAAAAGCAAATTTGAGTATCTCCATGATATCCTTATTCTTTCTCTTGTGATGAGTAGGATCAGGTTCAGCATGTCTGCAAGGTCCTACAACAGCTCCACCAGAACAATTTAATTTGGCAAGTGCCGGACTGGCTGCAACCTTGCACCGGAAAGGATCTTCAGTGCTTCCTCGGGTTTGCAAATTTCTACAGACATTTGGGGGTACACATCCATGAAGATACCTTTTCAGAGGACCAAAATGACAGGGCTTTTCTCATTCTTGGGGACAGACACAAAGAAATCCCAATCTTGCAGTTACTGGATCTTTCAAGGCAGTTTGTTGTGAAAGTGGAAGCCTCTGGGACCGGGGTTGGGCTGATTTATCCCAGCGCTCTCCTCTAGAGGGGGATCCCAGCCTGCTCATTTCTGTTCAGTGTTTTGATGGGGCAGATTCTTGTGTAATTGAGGAGGTGCTAAAGGCATTGCAGCACTTTCTCCCCCCAGAAGGATGTCCACCTAATTTAGTTTTTTTTATTATTTTACATACACAATTATGCAATAGGGCCATTTATTTTTCCTGTCATCCTGCCATATGTAGCACATGGGTCTTGCTTGAACAAAATTTCTGATGGCCCTCCATGCTGTGTGACACATGCAACTACCCCAGCAGGTTTCTGCAACCTCTCTTCACTCCCCACCGGCCCTGGCCCATATTACGCTGCTCTTCGTTACTGATCTGCCATATCGGGTGGTTTTACCGTGATCCTGAAGTCTGCAGACTGTTTTTGAAGGCTGCAGGTTTATAAAGTTTCCTGATTCTGAATTTTTCCTCCGATGGCCATGTTTCCCAAGGCTAAGGAAATGGTACAACTTCTCATAGGACACATCTTCCATCTCCATTGGTTGCCAGGCGACGTTGTCAGACAGGGCCCCAGTTTGTCTTGTTTCTGGCAGCAATTCTTCAGGCTGATCAGCTCCTCCGCAACGCTTATTGGGGTTTCAACCCCAATCTAACAGGTAGACGGAACACACTAACCAAGACCTTGAAAGAATGCTGCGCTGTCTGGCCTACAACTGTCTACCATGGGTTTAGTACAGCCACAACTCCCTGCCAGTGTCTGTTACAGGATTGTCACCTGTTACTTCTGATCTTGAAATTGCAGTCCCATCCGTTGATCAGTTCCTGCTGCACTGCCGACAGACCTGGAGGTTGGCCTGAGCCTCCCTGGATGATTGTGGGAACGTATGGAGAGGCATGCCAACAGGTGCCATTCCCATGCACCCTCGTTCTGAGTGGGACAGAATGTTTGGAAGTGAGAATGAGATCTGCCTTTGTGTCATGTAACATGAGTTGGTGCCCCATTTTGTGGGCCAATTTCCTATCTCCAAGGTAATCGGTTGCTTCACCTGAAGTTACCTCTACCCCTGGCATCGTATTCTTCCAATTTTTTTGCATCCCAATTCAAGCTGCATGCCATCAGCCCTCTAATCTCTATGGCGCTGCTGCCTCCACCACCCCAACTGATTGATGGAGGTGAGGCATCCATTGTCTTTTACCTGTTGAATGTCTGCCATTGGTGCCGAGGGCTCCAGTACTTCAAAATAGGAGGGTTACGGTCTGGAGGAGTGAATAGTCCCAAAGCAGTACATCCTGGACCTGGCCCTCATTGGCAATTTCCATAGGAGCCACCCTGGGGATCCAGGTTGTCTGCCTGGAGATGGTCATTGGGAGTCAGGTACTGTCATGGACTAGCCCAGAGGAGACCGCTGAAGTCACACTCTTTGCACAGACCCTCCACATCATAACAGCCATGCCCCCAGGGTATCCACATCTGCAGCACCCACCTACGCAGGAAAGCCCCCCCTGGCCCATGTTCTAATATCACTGATGCATCCTATTTGTGGGCACACTTACCCCTTTCACACTAAGCCCTCACCGAAGCTGGTGCTGGAGCTCACATCAGCCCCACCAAAAGCCATCTCGCATTCGTGCTGCGTTTGGTGCCGAAAGGGTAGAACTATGACGTGTGTGTGTGTGTGTGTGTTTTGCTGTGGGAGGGGTAGTGTTTTGGCGAAGACAAAAATGGAGGACTGTGTGAGATGCGATGAGCTCAAGATTTTTTGAATTTACTGCAAATGCTTGCGTTATTTTTAGCTTTATATGTTATTGTTCCTGCATTTAACCCAATACGGTTCACTCAAAATTTATCATCTGAGTGCATCTGCCAACGACTTATTCCTGCACTTCAGCGGTCCAACATGAACGACCATTTGTGTGTTCCAGTGAAAAACCAGGTCGCAATTGGAGATGCATTCGTGGATCAACTGTGAGTCGTGCGTGCTAATATGCGGGGATGCATATGTCATGCAAGTATGCGTTCACCTTTAAAAGTGATGTGTAGCAATCTATTGTTGTAACAACGCAAATGCATACTTATTTTATGTGCATTTGCGCTGCTATGACAAGAAATTACCGTGCATTTCAACCTTTATATCGCAACTGAATTACAAATTAACATATACTTTTATTTTACAAATTTACAATCAAGAAATATGTAAATATTTCATGGGGAATAAATAAATATAAAAAGTGATGGTCCTGTCCATCTGCACACTCTTCACCAGTGTTAAAACAAGCACACGAAAGACAGGATAGGTCAATTTCACTTATTACTTACATTTCAAGTAACAGATCGTGTGAGTGTTATTTTCATTGCTGTAACAAAGCAGACAGCTGTACGTTATGTATCACTGGCTGGTACACCAAAGTCAAATTCTAATGGTAACTTACTAGTTAGCTAGGTTGTCGTTGCAACAATATATAGCCCAGCCCTAGTTACAACACACAAGACACATCCGAGGGTTTAACGATATGCCATTTTGTTTAAGGGATCCTCGGAAGGCATCCTGAGGTGACATACACCAAACGTAATTAAAGTTCATACTAACGACTTTTGCTTTCCACTCTGACGACTCTAACCCGGCTTCCTGACATCACGCGCTCCCAACTCTGGCCCCAGCAATGTTTCAGGGCCAGAAAAATAAGCTCCGGCCCGGATATATCGGCCTGGCGCCGCTGATATTTTTGGTGTGAATGCAACAGAATTTAGGCTTGGCGTGGGCGCTGGCCTCGGTGTGTAAGGTCTAACTCTTGTCAAGTTTTCCTGATTTAGTCCTAGTATGTTGGGCATGTCTGCCTCATGCAAGATCTTTTTATTAGCACAAGTTTCCTGTACTATTTCATCCTGCATACGTGGTTACTTCTGATTCCTCTCCTCTGACCATCGCATTGCATATCGATGTGAATTCTTTGTTCTCTCTTGCTTCGCCTTGCCTTACTACCAACAATGCTCTAGAAATAAAAGCTCCCTTCTCCGGAACCGATCCACATCAGTGTCCTGCTTTACAGTGCAAACCCTCACAATATGTTCATGAACATCACAATCAAACAGGCATACAAGGATTTTACCAAGTGTGTCCCTTCTCGGCATCAATGTACATGTATCCACACACAGACACTAAAAGCTAGACAAACAATCCAGGTGCTCACAAAATCCAACATGGAATGACAAGTATGGTTAGGGTGATCTGGAAATTATGGATGTGGGCATCTAGAGTACTATAGATATTATTAATCTGGATGGTTGTGTAACGTCTCATTAAATATGGCCACCTCTGTATGCTGAAGTCCACGTTTTCAGTCAGAAAGTATAGCTTTTAGATGAGACTTTGGGTAAAGGTATTGTATCAGTGGCTGTAAACCAGATTTGTATGAATGGGCACAGAACAGCTTTGTTTATATAACACAAGAGAATATAATGGGTTTAAATAGCGTCTAATTAAATTAAAGTATATGTGATGTCAATATACCCAGCAAACACTGTGCAGTGAAGTACACCATAATCAGTAATGCCTCATCACGGCAGATGTGCAGATGACAGCGTAATGACAGTCCTGCATGTTGGGTAATGCTGTGTGTCCGGCTTGTATCAACACAGTATACTGAAGACCATGGAAAGAAGTTGGGTCTGAATGGCTGGGTGAAGAACACCCGGCAAGGCACTGTGGTGGGGCAGGTGCAGGGGCCCTCGGAGAAAGTCAGCGAGATGTGAGTTTGCAGTCACCTGACTGTCCTGCGCCCATAGCAGTGACACTAATGGACGGACACAAGTTACTTTTCTGTGTTGTCTGCTTGCCTAAAATTTGCATGCTGGACTTTCCTTTGAACATCTCCAGATGCAGCATAATTTCTTCTGGTGACCTCTGCTGGTGACCTCAGCAAGTATTTGTACTAACTGGTCTGAGGATCTTCACAGCTCATTCTGCTTTTTGAGAAGAGCAGAGGCTATAATGTTAGCATGCCTGGGGGGCGGGGCAGCCAGTGGACCTTGGACCCCCAGAGGTTTTTTATCTCCCTACTTGGGAGTTTTTGGTTCTTCTCCTCTGTTGTCATCTGGCATTTTTCTGTTCCCTTTTCCCTGTTTTTTAATAATTCTGTATAAATGGTGTAGGGATATATCACAACACACATATGTAAAGTGTCTTGGGGTGGCTCTGTTGTGAAAGGTGCTATATAAAAATAAATTGAATTGAACTGAATGATATCTTACTACTGCTGCACGCTCTGCCTCTTTATCAGGTTTGAGCAACACACAGATTCTCAGTTAAACCATTTATCTGTCAGAGTAAGGGTTCTGCATGTGATGCATGCAAACAGCAGGCCTTAGAATATATTGCCATTTGATAGAAATGGTTGGAAAGTCGTCATCCCAAGCAGATGAAGATGAGGAATTAGGCGTCAGTGCCGGTGTTTGAAGTTGGTAGAGCTCGGCAACAGCAGTTTTGTCAGATACTCCTTAAACACGAAGGCATGTGTGCAGCAAGGTAGGTTTTATTTTACCTCATTTTTAAATATTTTAATATTTACATTGAAATAACTACTTGGAGAGTATAACTCATTACCTGCAAATGTAGTACATGAGGTACCCATAAAAATGTGCATTGAAACATTTATGGTCGTCACCAGAATTACATTTATATACTTTTTATTTATACATACCCATTTATCTTTTACCAGTGGTGGCAATTTTTATTTTATATATTTGGAAATTTAGGCTAGAGAAATTCAGGTAGCTAACTGTAAAATGTTGCTACAAACAGGGTGCTTGAAATGTGCATTTTAAGGCCAACAAGCCCTACAGTAAATCACCGCTTCACCCACTGACCGTATTAACTAATACAGTAAACCTGGTCAGTGTTTTTAATTAGTCAAATTTCATACCTGTTTTAAATGTTTTGCCTATTCTTCCACGCTATAGGCAGCCTGGGGGGGGGGGGGTCCCAGTCATCATATTTTGCTTAGCCACTCCCCTCAGTAGATTTCACCAAGGGGGGTCATTATTTCTTTACTTCAGTGCTCCATTTTTCCATAAAATTTTCTTAGAATTCCTCTTTAACTGATTCGGAACATGAATAAAGCAACAAAGTGAATGGACTGCACAGTGAAATTTAATTTTAATAAATGAGTCACACATTGTCAGGGGCGTGACAGCAGTAATACGCCAGCAGTACGATTTCTTGCTACATTTTTTCTCTGACCGCCTCGCTGCTCATTCCAGGGAACGGCTTTGACATTAGAATTGTCACCCGTCCTGTAATAAAAAAATAAAATGCTATATCACATTTGTAACCATCACAGACCCTGATTTGCTGGTATCTGTGATAGTAAACACTTACATTCTGGATATTGCCCTGAAGGACAATGCTTCAGGTGGTGAAATAAGTTCGCACTATTTAGAGTTTTAGTTTGCCCGAGTTATAAGCAGAGTTTACAGCGCACAGTATCAGTCCTTTGCGTATTTGGGCTTTAAAACTGCAAAAAGTGCCGCCAAACCACCAGCATCTTTTTGACATTATCCACACTATCTCCCTCTTTAAAAAGATGATGTGGCTGATGAACTGCCCTTGAATATTAAATGAGTGCTTTATCACCTTTCCCCAGCAGATGTCGCTGTAAGCACTATTTTTAGCCCCGGCTTATTGAAGGGTGCTGTACTGGAGGCTTGATGTCTGTCTTCATCCTGAGCTGTTTGGTATAAACCATGCAGGGCGTGGACAGCCCAGTGTGGAAGGATGACATGGACTGTGTTTCTTGTTGTTTTTGTGTTACATTTACATGTCTGCCTGACAGGAAACATAATCTGATCTAATAAAAGTGTAATAGTTTGGCGTGCGGTTTCCAGGAAGACTCAGTGATAGGGTGTGGGGGGAGGTGACGTCATCCAGGGCAGAGGATATACGTGACATCACTCTCCCTGTGGATCAGCAGGGATGTGGGGCTGCAGGGAGCAGGGGTGGATCCTCTGTCACAGTCCCTGTCTTGCTAGTCTGTATGCATCAAACCCAACCTTGCATGGGGTGACAGAAGGGGCTTCCCATGCATCCTTACCGAACCCCTATCACTATCTGTGCAGGGTGCAGCCTATTACCATAGTAACAAAGCCTATTTTTCTTGTTTTCAATACAACAACTATACAAAATTGTTTGTGCTGCTTATTAGAACAGTAATGCAGCAAACATTCTACCAAGCTTTCCTCCTCAGAGCTCTCTTACACACACATCTGCATAGCTCTAATCTTTACTGGCATTTTACTAACCTTATTACTCCACAAGAGCTCTGTAATCAGTAATTGGGTTCCTGGTGGAGAAGCTGGAAACACTGGGATGCCTGTATGGAGCTGAGCCCCTCTAATGGCCCAACCATTAGCTGCTGTTCATTTGAAAAGCATAAATGGGCCATTTTGTCAAAGGGGCTGAAGCTTTCCAGGCCCGATGATAAATGATTCATGGTTCTGAAAGGAAGAGAAGAGGCATTGTGTCTCCGCCGGATGGAAAATACAGTGAGCGGCGCGTGCCCCTCTTCCCGGCAAAAAGCTGGCATCTGCTGGGGCGGCTGCAGCCGGCCCTCAGCCGCGACGTCGCTTTCCTCCATGTCTGGCGTGATAAATATGGCACTTTGCGTTGAAGTGTAACTGAATACATTTAAAACGGCAACGATAACATTCCACCCTGCGGAAGTGAAACCGGTGCTGGTTTAATGCGTCTCAGCCCACGTTCGGCTTGTGGTCTTAAACAGGGAATTACAGCTGACGAGGGGAATTAAGGAAATCATCAATAAATCATTGTTAGCTAAGGTAGAGTAGCTACATTTTCCACTCTTCAGAACAAGTTTTGTAATGTTTTTGTATTTATGGAAAGATTTCCCGTCATATACCATCTATAGAGGGCAACGTAAAAAAAACACAAAACCCCCAAAATGTTGCTCTTGGGCATATATGCCCCTTCACTGATCATCCCTGTGCAGTCAGGCGAGAGTGGAAGTGGTTTTTAAAAATGTGTGTTGATCCATTTTCCTAGACATGCCTCATCCTTATACTTTCAGTTAAATTTCTAGTGAAATCCAAGAAATGTAGCAAATCACCTTGTTTAAACACGTTTAACCAACAGTTTTATGGATGTTTTAGGGCTTTTGTAAGTTGCCCTTACCAAAGATTTATCTGAGAAAATGTAAATAATCCTCTGAAGAATAAAATTGGACTTTAATTTATTATTATTAATGTAGGATGAGAACAGTTTCTGTAGCAAACAGAATATTTCATTTTCACAGCTATTAGTGTGATTTAAGAGCAAAGGTGTAAAACAATTCAAAAATCATATTGCCTTTCGGTCCGGCCCAGTTCCAGTTCGGTCTCTTTTGTTCTGTCATGCTGTAGTCGTCAGCGTCCTTCAAGTTTGCCAGCTCCTTTGTGCAGTCAGAATCAGTCATATGTTTTATGTCACCGTGACAGTTATAATATAATTGGGTAATTGTCTTTTTTGGGTGGAGTGTTTATCAATCCAATTTGCTATTTTTCCGCGTTACCCCCTATGGTGGTGAAGTTTTGACAGAAGTTCTTTAGGAAGTGAACAGTATATCGTTTGTTGTGAACAAGTCTCTGCATAACTTACATGTAACCTGGCATTCATTGTGAATTATTAAAGATAATGCATAGCAGTGTGAAACACTCCATTTTACAAATGCAAATTTGCAATTTGTAAAGTTAAATATAACTACGTATTTTAAAACCAGGAAGGTTGACTTGAAATATTTTATATTGTTATATTTTGTTTCTTTTCGGAAGTGAATTTTCTACCTGATATCCCAAGAAGGTTTTCAGCCTTTTTCAGGTGAGTTACTTTCTGATAACAAGGTAAAAGATGCATCATCCCCAGGATGAGAGAGAGAGCTTGTATAAAGCAGGATGGTCACTCCGAAGTCATTTATGGGCCTTAAAAGTCATTTTCTCATTTGCCGTGGAAAAGCGAATCATGCACATTTGCCATGTGGGCTGGTCAGGCTCACTGGCTCTATGTGTCAGGGGTTGTTTTCTGTTTCCTTGTCCAAATATAGAGTTTCTATGGCGCCCAACCTGCTTCCCGCTCGCACCATTTTAGCATGGCAGTTCTCTCTGGAGCTCTGTGACCCACTTGGTTTTTCAGCCGCTTGCAGAAACGGAGAAACCAGGCCAGAGAGAGACTCATGATACCGTTTCCTGTCAGGGTACCCTTCCAGTACTGAGGGCTCCACGGATCGACGGCACGTGGAAACTCAGCCCAGTCCTCCATTTTTCTTGACTCTTGTTTTTCAGAGATCTGGCTTGCACTGTGACACCAAAAAGTCCATTCCTCTTCATGCATTTTTAATCTGTAATAATTTTATCAATAGAATAGATAGAGTTCACAGCCCAGTGATACAATCTCTTAAAGTTTAGGTAAATGTGAATTTAACAATCACGCAAATATTTCTTTTGTCACTTTGAACACAAAATTACTTCCCAGAGACCAGAGAAATAAACTCAGTTGTAGTGAAACCACAAATAGATCAAATAGTGTAAGTAATTCTATAATAGTCTGTATTAGTAGGAATACTCTGGCAGAAACTGAAACTAAATCCATGGGCAGGATAGATGGCGGGGGGGGTCACGTGTCTTGGGTGTGGGAGGGGAGGGCGGCAATGGACACATGAGCATGAAGGGGTGTACACAGAGGCAGATGTCAGGACAGGGAAGATGAAGGAGCGTCTGCCATGCACCAAAGAGAAAAGAGAACAGAAAAGATGGGGTATATATTAACCCGGGAGTAGGTGAGTGTGGCGAGGAGGCCCGCCCGCTGACTCCCACTGATCTAAGGGGCATGCCCCACTCAGCAGGCCGCCCTGCACAGGCCAGGCCTGCGGTCTGTCCCAAGCAGCTTGGAGGACACAGCCGTGCATTGCAGGGCACTCACACACAAAGACGCTACAGGCTATTTACAGACACATAACTGCATGTCTGTGGACAGCAGGAAGAGACCAGATTCCAGACACACAGAGCAGAGGCAGGATTCAAGCCCCCACCCCAAAGGCGGAGGAGGGCTCGCTAAAATTTGCCAACTGGAGTGATGGGGGGGGGGGGGATCAGGAAATTGTTGTGAATATTGTGTGACCATCTGTCATGAAAAGGGGCACTCTGTGAAATTTTCCATTGGGGTGGGGCGGCTCCCCCTTGGTAAATTTAGCAGTGGGCCCCCTGCCATGATGGATCTGTGCTCCCCTGCCTCCTCTGCTACTGCCCACCTCCATAGGTGTGCGGCACCAGGGTTACCTGTGGAGCCCCCCCCTCTTGTGTAATGTTTGCATATCTTATTTGGTGCATCAAAATAAAAATATAATTTGCATGTAGGGGCTGCCATTGGAAAAGCGACGCTGCTGTGTGATTTTCTGAAACTGCACTTAATGTTATTAGTGGCCCTTTTTGTCCAGACCCTGTTATACAAGAAGCATGAAAATAGATTTGCTCTTTAAATGTCTTTCCAATCAGTGCCGCCTTTTCGGGACGCTGGCTAATTGCTTTACCTTTTTTGTTGCCTGATTTTCCCCCCCATCACCTTTTTCATATGATTTATCTGCCTAGGGAGTCTGAGTCTGAGAGTATTTTATTTAATAGTTTATATATTTTTTTTATAGTTCTTTTTGTTGAGATTAAAGTCACATTTACATGTTTGTCTATTACAAAATCCCTTTTTATTTATTAAAGTCGTCCACCCCTAAAATATCACAGAACACACTGCATCTGACAGTAATTGAATATACATATGTTTGTACATATTAAAATAATAGAAAAAACAAAGACCCCACAACATCGTCTGACATTTTAGGTGACATTATACATGCTGATGATCATGACATTTAAAATGTGGACTGAGGCTGAAGATAAACATTATTACACATAGACAATAAGAGCAAATACACAACATAGTAAGTGAACTAACAAAATCAATAAATAAGAATTATTATAAATAAATATAATTTGTTGGTTTGAAGTTCTGGAGCCAGCTATTCTACCTTAATTAGTAGTTATTGAACACAGCCAAAATCATCCCAGCATCATTAAGGTATCTTTATGTAACTCCCTGCCATGAGCCACACCTAAACAGGAACTCTGTGCAGTGATGTGCATATCATCACAGGTGCTACAGTAAAAGTGATTTTGGGCCCCATGAAAGCATATCATATGGGCCCCCAACCCAGACCAATGCAATTATGTTCCAATTTTTTTAGGGCCCCTGTCACTGGAATAATCCTAACTTTCCCTCCTTTACAGTGCACCTGCTAGTTACTGGCGTGTCATGGCCCATAACTGTCTAATTTTCATGAATGATCGGTGCAGATGCTGCACATACGCGCCTCTGCATCTGCTCATTGGACAACGTATTTGCGTTTTTGGTGATCTCAGGCCTCACTGTTGCCAGAGTGTGGTGTCCATCCGAGGGTGCTGGGTAAGGAGACTGTGTGTACGTGTCCCAGGCTGGGATGCTGACAGGGACTGTGTGTACATATCCCAGGCTGGGATGCTGACAGGGACTGTGTGTACGTGTCCCAGGCTGGGATGCTGACAGGGACTGTGTGTACATATCCCAGGCTGGGATGCTGACGGGGACTGTGTGTACGTGTCCCAGGCTGGGATGCTGACAGGGACTGTGTGTACA
Organism: Mormyrus iriodes; assembly: GCA_011763525.2. Lineage (NCBI taxonomy): Eukaryota > Metazoa > Chordata > Actinopteri > Osteoglossiformes > Mormyridae > Mormyrus > Mormyrus iriodes. The sequence goes on along the minus strand of JAAGVU020000041.1, from coordinate 15,810,537 downwards.
TATCCCAGGCTGGGATGCTGACGGGGACTGTGTGTACGTGTCCCAGGCTGGGATG
>JAAGVU020000041.1:15760119-15781041 GCA_011763525.2 Mormyrus iriodes | reverse complement strand
TGTTAGATGAGCTATTGTTTTAAAAAGGTAGCGAGGGTTATTTCTATTGCGATCAATAAGGTTGGAGTAATAGGCTGGACATGCCCTGTGAAGGGCTTGCTTGTATTGTTGCAGGCTGTCGGACCATGCTAACTTGAACACATCTGAACCCATGGATTTCCATTTACGCTCCAATCTGCGGCCCTCCTGTTTGTAAGAGCATGTGTGATCATTAAACCATGGGGATTGTCTGGTGGTTTTTACTACTATTTTTCAAAGGCGCTGTCTCATCTAAAATCTGACTAACTACTGTATTAAAGTCATGGGTGACTTTGTTGATGTCTGAACCAGACAAGAAGTTCACATTACTTACTGCCTTAATAAATAGTCAGGAGTTAATGTCATTTAGGTGACGTGTCATAATAATCTTCTCTGCTATAGTAAAAGAGGGAGGCTCAATCATGAAGGTGATTAGAAAATGGTCATAAATGGACAGACAAATACATGATGGACATAAACTCCGTGAGTGATAATCAAGTCTAGTGTATGACTGTAAACATGCGTTGGTCCCGTTACGTGTTGGTAACATTCAATAGAGTCCAGGAGGGACAGGAAACTTTTGCTGAAGGTGTCAGTCTCTGTGTCCACATGTATATTGAAGTCTCCATGTATTACAATATTCTCTACGTTGATAACCAAGTCAGAGAGAAGCTCCCTGAATTCAGTCAGAAATGAAGTGTATGATCCTGACGGTCTGTACATTATAAGGATATAAATGGGTGGGTCGTTTACCATGTGAATTAGCATTGATTCAAATGATGTTAAGTCTTTTAAAATTTTGAGTTAAATTTTTAACAGTGAGTAAAAATAGCTGCCAGGCCGCCTCTACACCCTGAGCCACACGGTTTCTGTACAAGACTAAAGCCACCATAAAACATAAGGGACTGAGTGACGATTCAGTGCTAGCATTGCTTGCCATGTTATTAAATTGATTGCTTCCTGTATATACACAGTATACTTGTCTGATTGTGGCAGATGTAAAAATCAATAAGTTTTATTTACTTTGATAGACACTGCTGCCACTTTAAACTGGAAGTGGTTAATTCTTAGAAAACAACTGGAGAGTATTGACATGAAAATTTTCACACAAAGCAAATTGATTTTTAACAATATAGCATTTGTGCTGCTCCTGATATCTTTGCAAGATGACGTAGGTCGAAGTCTTTAGAGTCCTGGTGCTCCCTGTCTTGCTGTATGACTGTGAGACATAGACGCTATCCAGTGAGCTATGACGAAGACTGGACTCCTTCGGTACTGTGTCTCTTCGGAGAATCCTCGTGTACCGCTGGTTTGACTTTGTGTCGAACGAGCGGCTGCTAGGGGAGTTCCAAAGGAGGCACATTGCCTGCATTGTGAGGGAGCGTCAGTTACGGCACTGCGGCCATGTGGCGCGTTTCCCTGAGGGTGATCCGGTTTACAGGATTCTTTTTGCTGAGGACCCGAGCGACTGGACCAGGCCAAGGGGACGCCCACGGAACACCTGGCTGCGGCAGTTAGACGGCCATTTCTGGAGGGTTGGACTGGACCATTTGTCTGCCTGGGGGGTTGCCAACTGGGATCCTGAGGCGTTTTGTCATGTAGTGGGTGCGACAATGCGCTGCATCAGTGCATGCTCCCCGACCTGACCTGAACATAGCGTTTAGGGAATCTGTTATAAAGTTCTTCTAAAACAGCAGTGATGGTCAGAGGTGAGAGAGATGAGTGTTCATTTAATGGCTGGGTTTTACGGTCCTTCTGCTATAAATGTAGATCAAACTTTTCACACCTGCAATAAAAATTTTTATAATATGCATACCACAATATGTCTTAAGCATTTCATTCACATTTTGTTATCCAATAACGATCACATATTTTTGTTACTTTGCTTTCTATATAAAATGTGAACACACAAAAGGAATGCTCAGTAATAAGCTTCTCAATTTGGATATTATTGTACAAATGCGTAACATATATTATACATGTGTGGTGGTGTGGCTTAGTGGGTTAGGCATGTGATTGGAAAGTCACAGGTTTAAATACCATGCTTGGCAAAATAGTCACATCTCTGCTGGGCCATGGAACAAGGTCCTCAACTCCACCCCTGCCCCCAAAATAAAAACTCCAGAGGTGCTGTGTGGACACCTGACCCTGTACTCAGACCCCAAGCTTTGCTCTCACTGTTGTGTATGTCTTTAAAAAACAGAGCAAGATGTGATATCCAAAAAAACTCACATTGCTATGTACAGGTACAAATGACAAAAAAGCTTCATGAAATTCAACAAAACACTCTTATTTTTGGTGAGGTGCTGAGCACATAGCACAGGCTTGCTGCTGTGCCCCGGACTTGCACCTCCACTTAAACCGTATTTAAGATGTCATATTTATATTCTCCAATTAGGTATTTAAAAAGCCCTCCACCTGAGGCCCACTGTCCATGTTTTCTGTGCAGCGGCAGAGCAGACCTCACACCTTACAGATACAAGTGAAAGGCTGACCTTGCACACCACTACCTATTATTCCTATATAACTTAGTCTAACGGTAGAACTTACTTGTCATGTTACCTTTCATCTTCCCATTACTGATATTGTTCTGTTTACACACCTGTCTTTGGGGGCCAGCATGTGGCTCAGCAGGCTAAGCCTCTGTACCAGAATGGATCAGAAGGTTGCTGCTTCAAGCCTCATCTCAGCGGAATAATCATACCTGTGGGCTCTTACACAAGGCCCTTAACCCCCAGCTCCACAGGTGCTGCTGCAGGAGGCTGTCCTTCACTGCCATGCTTGCTCTTTAAATGTGTGTCACGAAAAGCAAGATGGGGTGGGCAAAAAGAGAATTTCCCTATGAGGGATCAATAAAGCAACAGTAATAGTTGCTGCTATACCAAATTTAAAAGAAAACGATCATAGAAAATACTTGATTATTATTCATCTTAAACTATGTAATCCGATACGCCTCCGCTGTCTAATTGATCATGCTGCTTAGAGTTGCAGGAAGGCCAGAGCCTTATCAGACACTGCAGAGCACAAGGCTGTTGTTCACCCTGGATGGGGTGCCAGGCCATGGCAGGGCAAACAAGCACTGTTCATTTTCAGACACCAGTGCATCTGGCTGCATGTTTTTGGACCACGTGAAGAAAGCTGGTTGACTGCAAATTTCCAGCACATGCATGCAGGACAGGAATCAGCCCCACAGGGCCGAAGTAGAGGGAATGCCGTGATATAACTGAAAAAATTACGTGATATTACAGTTACTGAAGTTTGAATAACAAATCTGTATTTCTTTCAGCTTCCCTGATTATGGTGATCCTTTCACCAGCAGATCCCATCAATAAGACATCTCATTAAATGACTTCTCATTGAATACCGAAAATAAAATAAAGCAATCTTAACATTATTTCGAAAAAGCAGAAGATCCATTCGCTAAGGTCAAGGATTCCATGTTCCTGTTCTAGGTCTCTTGAGCAATGTACTTAATCTGAATCATTCCAGTAAAATATTCAGCTGTATAAATGATTGCTTTGGATAGCAATGGAATTTGTTCATGAGGGTTTAGCTTGTGTAACTCCTGTGCTGTTATGAGGTTTAAATCTTCCTATCTTCATCCAAAGGTGTGCTTATAAGGCATGGAAAACACATAGCCTTATTCATTAAATATCATTTTTTTGGCCATTAAACATAACCTGAATAATGTAATACAGTGGGACATGAACCTGAATGCTGAATACAGAGGGACATGAACCACCCCAATATTTAATTTAGATTCATTAACACCCCCCCCCCAAAAAAAATACATTTATATTTAAATTATTGAGTCCCCCCCAATATCAAATCCTCTCCTAGGCCCTTGTCTGAATGAGTCACATGATCCCTGGGGGGGGTCAGCCCTCTGAAGAAGTGCAGGCCCTTCCCCAAGTCCCTCATCATTTAATTAGTTGGGGGGAACCCAGCGATAGTTTGCAGCACTAATGTATACAATATGTATAAAAAGTATTAAGAATAATTGAATAAGTTTTTCAAATAATAATTTTTCATTGGGGCTGCGATAAAATTAGGGGGACCGAAGCCCCCAAGTAAAGTCTAGAACTGCCAATGTTTATCTATAAGTTATTACTGTCAGGTTAGGAGGGACTAAGAACTTGAGGGCAGGTGTTGTGACAAAATAGAAGGAGTCTTATTGAACTCAAAGAGCAGAGATTGGAAACAAGATCGTGAGGGGATCAAACCAGGAAGGACAGAGGCTGACAAGTGGAATTATGTTAGTCACCAAACAGGCACTTAAATACAGAGACTAAGGAGGGGTGTAACGCATCAGGTGCGGCCCATCAGGGCCACGTGAGGGAGGGGACCGGAGGGACAGGCGGACGTGCAGCACGTGACAAGTGCCACACAATTTAGTGAAAGTTAAAAAAAATCATCCAAAAATAATACAAAAGAATAATTTCAGCTTAAGCAACACTGTAGAGTAACTGTAGCTGAGAAACCTATAGCCCCTCCACAGCTGCGAACACTCCCTATTGCGCCGTGCATGCGGCCCCCGTTGTTATTATTTTCGTGCAGTGTCGCGCTGAGTCTCCGCCTCCCTCCCCCCGGTCCTCCCCTCCGGATCAGTGCAGCAGTCGGCAGTACCAGCCCAGCCCAGCCCAGAGGTAGTGCGCAGCGCCTGCTGGCCCTTTGCGTCCCCCTCTCCTCCGCTTGCCCTTCCCGCTGCGGGCGCGCTGCGCTGCCTTCAGGCTCCACGGCAGATCCGGTGAGTACGGGGGCTCACCCTTCCATCCCTCCAGCCTTATTAGTGAGCTTTTGCATCAGGTTCAGCCTCATCCGCAGTGAAGGTCGATGCGGGACTTAAGGCGTGCTTGCCTATTGCGTTAAAAATCTGATTATTTGGGAACATGTGGCAATCGGTAGATTTTTTTTCTTGCAGTTGCCCGTAATGATTTATTCAATATAAGGTATCGATACTTTCATAGTAAATATACAATTATAAAGGGAAGGGTTTTCTTTTAATGGCTGGAGTTCATTGTACTGTTCATTTTATGTATTTTACTGCATCTAGCGCAATACAACGGTCTATTTCTACGTGGGCTACAGGTTAGAGGTAACAGCTTTATGTAGCGGAGGATGCAAATAGGCGTGGTCGTGCGGATTTGGATTTTGAAAGCTAAAGCCCTGTGTTTTTAAAAGGATAAACTGCAGATTTATTTCAGATTTATTCGTAATATACATGCAGTAAAAAACTGGACAGTTTATGTAGCAAACATCAGAATATTATCCAGTTACATATGTCGGGGGTTTTGAGATATCAAGTAAGTTCAGGTAGGCAGCACGTCGGCTTTAACCTACAGCCCGCTGGAAAGGTATTTTATTTTAGCAATGACCTATTTATGTTCCGGCGCAAAATAACGTGCTGAAGTGATCCCGTGTCACCGCAAGCTGTCAACTTACTGATGTTGGATCAAATTAGCAGATCAACATTATTGCTTTTTCCCGTAAGATTTCCACAGGTTGATGCTTAACAAACGGTCCCCGACATTATGAGTCGATGTACTATATTGTTTAATGGCGAATTTTTGACTCCATTTCTGTGATTTTCCGGCGTTTTTGGACGTTTGCTGTGATTTACCTGCCATTTCAGCAGTGCATGTGGATCTGGCTTTTGGCCGGCGATGCAGCAGCGATGCGGGCGCGGAAGAGCCGCCTGCGGCTCCGCATTGAACGGAGCACCATTTTGGAGAGCTTCCCCTCGCATCAAACCGGACTTCACTACAGTCCTGGCATGCTACAAAGCAAATAAAGATATTGGGATGGAAATGTGGAAATACGTGACCGATCGTGGGTAATAGCTTTTCATTGATGGGGATGATTTGTCGGGTACAGAATTAGGATTATAGAGCAAAGTGGACTGCTGACGGCGAAAGCTTATAAAATGCCTTTATGTATTGGTTGTTATAGATGGTCTAAGTGGTTTCTTAATTCTTCTCCTTTATTATTGGCTGTTTAGCCAGGATGTGACACAAGCTAAATCCCTCTGAAACTATTGCATTGGGGTCAAGGTTGAAGTCTGGATGTTTATTTTGTAATAAGTATCCATTTCTGGATGTGTAGGGTTAGGGAGAGATGCAAACACTGCAACATTAGAAAGACGTATGTAAAACATAATAATGTGCTCCTGGATTTTATTCAGCCCTCATGGTGATAGTGATGGCATTTTCCCCACTTAATATCCATTTTAAAATTTGTAAGTAATGAACTTGATTTAGTGTGACAAATATATGACAGTTATCACAAACTCTGCCTATGTAGTATGGCGTTCCATATACCAATTAGTCCAGATAATTTGTGTTCTCTGCTATTAAAAAAAAGTATCATTAATAATTTTAAAACGCAGATATTAGTAGTGCTCATGTGCAGGGGCACCGCTAGAGATTTTGGGCCTCATGAAAGCATAGGAAGAATATTACGTTAACCCAGACCAACCCAGTTAAATTTCAGATATTTTAGTGCCCCCTGTCACTCGGGCCCTTGGAGTTGTCCCCCCCATGGTGCCCATAATTGTGTGTATTATATTATTTGAGAAATCTAAATGACTGCATTCTTTTTTCAAAAGAGGCTTGTGCAAAAACCTGCATACTCATTGCATCCTAGACAGTTTGGGAGCCCGGATGCTGAGTGAGGCCTCCACTGGGAACAGTGAGGTCGATGGCCATCACTGAGAGAGTGAGATGCTTATGGTTACAGGGAGTCTAAAATGATATAAATAAATGTAATATTTACTGCTGAGTTTTACAGTCACAGCCAGGGTTTGGAAGGATGGCTGATTTGAGATGTTTCGTGGTCTTATCCTGAGGCTTTGGGGATTTCTGACAAGTTACATGCAGTTATAGATGATCTTAGCCTTAATCAGTTAACTGGATGATTCATTCAGACTTAAAAATTATACATGCATTTGTTTCTGTGCTACATTGCAGCAATAGCGTGGTGTTTGGATAACGTGGTTTTGCTTGAGTTATCTGTCTACATTTGAGGAGATGAAAACCATCTAAGGTTTCTGATTATTCACCATTTCTCGGTGATGGGAAATGGACTGGTAAGATTTTACTCCAGTCTGGAAGCTACTCTGGGACTGCAGGCGTACGCCATAGATTTGATGATGTCATAGCCAGCTGTCTCCCAGGGCGTGTGCTGAGAGCTGCTGAGGTCTTTCACAAAATAATACATGCACACAGATTGATTGTGGCTCTTGGGAATAGATGAGATTGTTTGGTTGTAAGGCTATGTAAGACTTTTACATCTGTAATTTGTAAAGCTGTGCATTGTGTTAATAGAATGTAATAGATTTAAAGGAAAAAAGAAGTATCACAGATATGGTGAGTCGGAATACAGGACAAGCAAACCAGAGATCAAGTAAAGTAAGTTACACATGACCGCACGCAGGGTTCTGTGTAGGTAGCGCTTGCTGGTTTGTGGGTAAATGGGAGGCCGTTTAGCGTGTTTCTGAACCCGCTGCTCTTATGTTCTTACATCAAAGGGCTGTCCCTGAATGCTAAACAAAGGCACATCTTTAAAAGAATGGCCATAGACAGAAGCTGCGGATAAGCAGCCTAAACAGATCACTGGGATGGCGCCTGGCGACGAGCGCTGCAGGGCGAATGGGCAGTCACGTGTGCGATGCCATTTGGCCTATGGGGGCCTGGCAAAGCGCTTCGTTCTCCCAGCTGTGTCGGTGTGGCTGCGGTGTAATTGCTCTTACCCCCTTAAATGCGGCATGTCGACACGGAGCTGGCTGACTGACATCGAGACGCCAGCGTGACAATGACAGTTTCTTTCGGGGGGAGGACAGCGAGGGGCTTGGGTTGTCTCTGTGTATGAAATGACTGGCGAGTCGTTATCCACAGCCCCTGATGGGGGTTACCGGCCTGCAGGTGTGTCTAATCAGTGTTTCTATGTAAATGCTAACCGCTCCTGATTAATCCGCAGTACAGTGCGTATAAAATAAGGATGGCTGGCTTATACTTGTGGGTGGCTGCTGAGCTGGTCTTTGCTTTTCTCAGTTTAACATGCTGTAGGTGTGGCTGTTTTGACTGCTCTTTAGTTTTACAGATAAATATCCCTGCAATGTTCAGCTGGCTGTTCAGCACAGCCAGTAAACAGATGGCGATTATTAATAATCTAAATAATCTTAGACGGTACTCTGTGTCTCTCTGCCTTTGTTCTCTTGGCCATCGTGACGGAGTCGGGGGTGTGGGGGGGACAGAGTGATCCCAGGTCCCTGCGGTGTGACACGCCCTGCTTCGTCTAGCGTGTCCCAGGGGAGAGACTGGCCTCCTCCTCAAGAAGCTGTGCGTATGAAGGCGCCGTGAGCTTGGGCATGCTCAAACCAAAGGCTATGTCATTCACTCCCACGCTGCTGAGAACATTGTACATGAATGAACAAAAAAAAATATATATGGCTTCAATGACATCACTGGTTTTCATTAACATGCTATGGGATAAGTGTTTTGTGTGTACTATGAACAAGACTGCTATTGAAAATTTGAGCTTAGAGTTTACTGTAAAATGAATAAATGTTATGATGCCGTAGTGATGAATTTGTACAGTGTAATGCTAATTTCTGACCTGTTTGTGAGAAATTTACAGAACGTTTCCACTATTAAAACCTGCTTGGTTTGGGTAGGCCAGGGTTGAGGCATCATTGTAGGGTTTTTATTGGTTGTGAATAATGTAATACTGATAACTGTAAATGTATTTGCCTCAACAGTTTTACTCATGAAATCCCATGCCAGCATCAATTTATCAATTTTATTCTTATATAGCGCCTTTCACGACAGTCACCCCAAAGCACTTTACATGACATTGAGAGATAGAAAAAGGGAAAGGACAAATTGACAAAAGAAAGAAGGAAGGCCAGATGACAACAGAGGAGAAGCCATCATAATGCAAGCCCTTGAGTGATGATGTGGTAAAACCTGGCCGTCTACCCTTTTTGCCACACCTGAGTTCAGTATGTAATAACGACATGCCACTGCTGGACTGCGCTGTCCTACCTTGTGAAGTGGCTAATAGACTCGGCCTGCTTGCTGACGTTTCGAAATTTGTTTTGTATTTAGCTGCTTGTTGGGTATATAGCTTATTTTCACTTGTAAATGGTAGAATCCTGTACATTTGCTTGCACTTGTGCCAACATGCATTAATGCACAGGTATAGGGAGATCTTTTGTGTTCGCTTCAGTGTTAAACTGTAGGATTTGTCTGACTAATATTAGTGAACTAAATAGCTGACTGTGTTACTCTTTAGTGTACTGGGAGCAAGACTCATATTCTTTTGATGTTATTTTTCTCCATCCTTGTTTGTTGTGGTTAAGTGGCTCAGAGTTGTAGAAATGACAGGCATGGGGGGACTTGGAGATGGGGAATAGGGAGCATTCACAGGTCTCATCATCACCGTGACGATGTGGGCTGTGTTGAGCGCAGAGGCTCCGGAATCTGATTGGTATTCATCTGTGTCTGTGCGATAGTGAGGAGAAGCAGACCGTTTGCATGGGCTTTTCTGTAGAATGACAGAGAGGTCGTGTGATCCCACAGGTCCTGCCCCAGATGGATCCCGGGGACTCTGTGGGTTCTTGGCAGCTTCGGAGTCGTAGCCGATGCTAATGATGTGCGTGCTTAGTGAGTGGGCACTGCAACGTGGGGCTGGTCTTTGTCAGAATTGGAGAATTACTTTTTTATTGCCACCCCATCGCATAACCAAACTGCACCCTGTCAGTACTGGGTTTGTTGTGCTGTTGTATTCTTCGGTGTCAGTTGTCCTGTCTTTTTGCACTGCCCTGCTGTTTGCAGTTCTTTTGCACACTATGCACTCTGTGTTGCTAGGCTCTTATGTGTTATTCTTGTGTTAATTTATGTAGCACCTTGGTCCCAGAGAAATGCTTTTCTTTTTCTATTTGGTCTTAAATGATAGGTCACCCTGACTTGCCTGCTTTTGTAATAGTTGTTTGATTGTTATTCAGTCTTTAACATTTCTGTAAAAATAAAGTTTTTTTTCTAAATTGCCTGCCTGTTCTCTTAACCTGTGGTCTTCCAAGGAATCTGCTGTTTCTGATGTTAGCCTGGGCTGCTCATACTTTTGTTGTTTTACGTTAGGGTTCCTCAATTCTGGTCCTGGAGGTCCAGAATCCAGCACCGTTTGCAGATTTTCTGCTAAGATGTACTTTAATCAGCTAATTTATCAGGTCTAGTACTTGTCTACAAATTGTGTTAGATTCTGGCCCCCCAGGACCGGAATTTGGGAGCCTTCTTATACAGGTTTCACAAGCTGCCTTAGTGCACTGACAGCGCCCTGCTGGCGTTAGAAGCTGGGGTTCTGCTCGGAAATGGGCTCTGACTCTGCTGAAGACACTAAGAGTATTTTTAGATCCGTTTTCGATCATTACATGTGGCTCCAGAGAAATTGTTTCTGCTCTTCTCAGTTTTGCAGTCACTTGCTCTATTAGACACTGTTCTCACAAATGGCCTGTTCTGTTGTTTCACCAAGACGTCGAATAACAGTGAAATGCATTGTGTTTATGTAGCCCTACCTCTCACCATGATTAGCAGTAATTGGTTATGTGTGTGTTTGCTGGGACTTTGGGTCAAGGTTACTAAGTTATACAGTAATGGTAGTCAAGCCATACTTAAAATGCAGTAAAACCATCACCCAGTCATTAAGACTTTATAAAATTATGACACACATTTAAAATGTTACGTAGGCCTTTGTAATATATTATTCTAAGTGTACATATTGATTATATACTTATCTATATCTATATATTTATATATATATATATATATATATATTATGCAGTTTTTGAAAAATAAATGGATAAATGAAACGAGTGAAAGATGCAACTTCTGATGTTACGACTCTTTACGTTTTTACATGAAATTTAAAAATGTGACATTTAACGAGGGACTCTAACCAGTGGTTGATTAAAAGCAGCCCCTCGACCCACACTGATTTCTGTTCTGAATTTGGCTGATGTAAACTGGAAGGTCAGTCTATTCACCTGCATAAGGATTAGGTGGGTTTGGCTGATACAGTCATAAGTTCTGTTCCCAGTATAGATTTTACAGCTCTGCACATTTGCATTTGTAACACTCTCCTAGACGTCCTGTCACAGCAGATTTTTTAAATTTTTATTTGTTATTTATTTATTTTTTTTGAGGAAAGTGGAATGCAGTTGATTTGGCAGGGGTCCCCATGGTACTGCTGTTATCTTTCCAGGCTGGAGTGAGGCAGATTTAATGCTGTCTTACTGTGAATGCCTTAGGCAGGAGTGAGGCAGCTTTATTGCCAGCTTGCAGCTAATGTCTTAAGTGGGAGTGAGGCAGCATTATCGTGAGCTCACCACTAACTTCTCAGGCGGGTGCCAGACCGCTTTAATGCTAGTTCGCTGTTAATATCCTAGGTGGTTGCAAGGCAGCTTTAATGCTAGCTTGCTATTATTGTCCTAGGCTGGAACGGGGCAGCTTTAACGTGACTTCCCTGCAAACGTCCCAGGCTGGAGTGAGGCAGTTTTAGTGGTTGCTTGTATCTGAAGCCCAAAGTGGGAGATTAATGGTTTTTCCACCACTGAAAATCACACACTAAGTCCTTCCTTCCTTTCTTATTAATTCACAGTACCTGAGGAAGTTCTTATGTCTATGTTGCTTTGTTCCTAGCAACATAAAAATTAGTCTGGGTGCTATTTTCTAAAAAGTATTATTTAATGCATTGAAATCTTCTAAGATGTGCTGCTCCTATGCATGTTCATTGATTTCCTCCAGGTCCCTCTAAATCCTGATGACCAGTTGCTTAGGGTTTATTCACATTTTCCTGCTGGGGAGTGAAAAAACAGCTGGCATGGCTTGTTAGCATTTCCACATCTTCTCATCTAATAAGCAAGTCATTTATGTTTCCCAGGACTGTGGAGCGACTTAAGGGGAAGGTGCTCAAAACTTTTGACAGAAGCTATACCTTTAAAGGGAGGCATTTTAAATAGCTTGGGCAAAAGGGGCAGGTGCTCAGGTACCTTGCATCTGGGCTTTAAATTTGTCACAGGCTTTGCAGTGGTTTTGCTCATCCACTACATATCCATTTATTTATCATATCCAGATCAGTTGGCTGTTTGTTGGCTGTAGTATGCTTAGTATCTGTGATTTTCCGTTTAAGACAGTTGGTGCCTTGAAGGATGGGTCCTGGAAAAGAAGCCTCACTTAAATTTGTCAGTCAGATTTGTAGATATCATACCGCAAATGTAAACTGCAGTTGTCCTCTTCCATTGTACTCATAATGCATTGGGGGATTTAGCTCTGTGCTGCGGGATGATGTGGGTGGACTGTCTTGGGTTTAACATTTGAATGTCCCTACAAGCCACTGTCAGACATGATTCTCTGTATAGGCAGCCACTGCGAACCCCTGGCCTGGCTTTTGGAAGCAGTTTGTACTGGCAGGCCTGATACATAATCGGAATACCAGAGCTGGGTGAGTATTCGGAGTACTCCGAGCGGCTGCTTGGGCTGGGTTCTCATTTTTGCCTTGATGTATTGCTACCATTATTCATTTTGTCTGACATAAAATTATCAACACCCTCCACACCCATGAAGGAAAATCTTCTAGATGTAACTGATGTGAGATCCTGATGACTGACATAGAGCTCCACGGCCTATATGCAGTCATGAAATGGTTTCCTCTCCCATGGTTTTTGCCTTGTGTTTGCTGTTGCTGGGGCTGGACAATTATTCTGAATGGTGGTTTAAGATTCTTTTGACCTGGACAAATGATTCCATCCCGTATGGATTTATATATTATCCTGAGTATTAGTAATAAAGCCATTATTTCAGGGCCAGTGTGTGCCTCAGTGAGTTACAGAGGCTACTCTGTTTATACGCCATTTGGAACTGAATTGGGAATGGCCTTGAAATTCCAATTCAATTTGTCGATTGCAGCTGAACATGATCCATTTTCTGTTACTGCTTCCCCTATTGAGGGTTGCGGGGGGTCTGGAGTCTGTCCCAGAGGCTATAGGTGCAATGCAGGGAACAACCCAGGATGGGGCACCAACCCATCACAGGGCACACGCACGCACTATTCACACAAATGTGCACATCTATGGGGAATTTTTGGTAACTCCAGTTAACCTCAGCATGTGTTTGGACTGTGGGAGAAAACCGGAGTATCCAGAGGGAACCCCACGATGACACGGGGAGAACATGCAAACTCCGCACACACAGAGCCATGGCAGAGACACTAATGCTGGTCCCAGAGGTGTGAGGCAACAGTGCTAACCACTGCACCACCATGCTGCCGTGGAATTCAATTATGATTGAATTAAATTCAAACAAATTCATAGAGCAGGTGCAGCTTTTAACAATGCAGCTTAATACAGGGTTGGGCAATCCTATAGGCGACATAGGCAGCCGCCTAGGGCACTAGCTTCTGAGAGACCGGCGACTTGGGGGGAGCACATTGAATAGAACCAGGCCTGGCTTAATATGTCAATTTAAATCACACATGTGCATGTTAACATCCATTTTCTGTAACCGCTGGTCCTCTTCAGGGTCACGGGGGGGCCGGAGCCTGTCATGTGATTCAGAATGATTCAGAATGAAAGAATGCGTCATTTTGTGTGCAATGGTGCATCTTCTTCTAGCAAAAGTGCTGGATATAATGACTGCAGTGCCAACCAATGTAACTGGAAACACCACTTTTCCTTAATAAACTGATGGTGGCCGTAGTCTCTCAGGACGGGTTTCTTCAGCACGCCGCGCTGACACCTGTTGATCTGAATAATGATGTTCATTAAGCGCTACTGCTCTGCTTTTCCCATGTGTCCACCTGCACTGCTGGGCTCGATTCTGCATGTGGGTTGGTGACGATAAAACTGATGTATAACCTCAGGATCGAAGAGGACCTTAACACTAACAGAATACTTACACCAGTCTCCTAGCCAGTCAGTAACCAGAATATCTGATTTCATGAGTATTTCTGCATGATCATTTATACTTTGTTGCTATGAATCGGCATCATTTTATCCTCATTTTAGCCTGCTCACCATTTTCTTTCTCCCGTAGCTGAGACAAACATCTTTGTCACCTCCCCACCTTTTCAGTCTATCTTGTGAAGAACAGGACAGCAATAAAGTCATGGGGGGGGCGTGTGATGTCACATGGGATCGGTGGGGCTGTCCATTTTCTCAGTGGGGTGGGATGGTAGGTGTTTCGGCTCACTGGTCCCAGAAGACTTCAGTTTTGCAGCTGGCCGCACGGTGGCAGATTAAAGGAAAATCTAATGGAGCCTAGAAGATGTGGATGGACCGGAAAGTGTCTCTGAGTTCTCTGGAAAACATCGGCGAGCTCCCGCTGCCTCCGGGGAAAGTCTGACGTCACCGGTCAGCATCTGCCTCTGACCCACCTTAGCATTAGCATTTAGCAGAGAAAACGGCCTGCGGCTTCACGTCCCTTTGTTTTAAAATCCCAGGTACTTGTTATAGACGTTAATACTCTGCTGTATTACTGAATTACAGTGTAGTGTTAGAGAGTAGATGTTCTGCATGCCTCGCACTGATGTGTCAGAGAGGCCAGCATCTTAAAGGTGTTTTTCAGTGTCAGACAGGGTTTTTCTTACACTTTAGCTATAATTTAAATATGTTGGTTTGAAAGGAAGCATGCCGGAGGGCCCGGCGGTGTGGAGCAGACCAGATGTTTGGGAAAGGGAGCAGAAGCCTTATGAGACTGGCATCTGAGGAGAGAGCCTCGGATTTTACCTTCATTGAGCAATATCTGTATGTGAGGACCCTGTCTCTGCTATAGATTACAGCTCCCTCTGCTTTCCGGAAAGTGCCGTACTTACATTACAGTGTTTTCGTATTGTACACCTGAAATGTGTTATGTATGGCCTTAGTGAAGTTGGCAGGAAACTGAGAAATGGCAAACTTGGATATAAAAGTCATATGGCTGATGGGAAACGTATGTGCTTATCTTGCTGTGCTTGTAAGGTTCCCTCCCTTTGGCAGAAGCTCAGGGTAGTGCTTCTCGATGGACACGGTGTTCTGCTGGTATTGTAGGTGGGGAATGTGATCTAATCTTCAGAGTACAAAGGAAAATGGAGCAGCCGAAGCGCAGCAAATGCACCACTGCAGTGTTTTAACAACACTCTACAAAAACTACTTAGCCAATTTCCTGACGATTACAGTGTCCGTTCATTCCATGGATGAATATTCTCAGAATGCAAGGATTATGGTAAATGTCTTTCATTCCAGGAAAATTAAACCATTAATTATATTTAAGGTACTGGCATACTGTCCAGGGTGTTCCGTGGCCTTATGCAAGCCTGTTCTTAATAAGCTGGTTTGGGGATGGATGAATGAATGGATGGATATGTTTAAGGTCACAATAATAAATCTGAACAAAATGTAGTCACTATGACCTGTTTTTAACTGAAAAAAGTTGGTCATCTGCTTCTATGGATAATAAAAATGGATCGTTTAATGTAAAGTGAAATTTTCTGCACTAATAATTTTAATATATTGTCAATCAGTGCTTTGAAAGATCAAAAAGGTATTATGGGAAATGTGGTAAGACTGCTGAGGTCGCAGTGACATTTGTGAGAGACAAACCGTATGAATGCACTATCACAAGCCTCCTTTCATGTCACCAATGGTGAGCAGGATTTCATTTCTGCTTTCTGCAATGGCTTGTGTGTAATAATTGCCTTTAAATATGTCCTTGGCTCTGGGATTTAGCAACAGTGGCTGTTTGTGGTGGAACACTGATATAACCCATAATCCAGTCATTAGTAATCTAATAGATTACATAGATGGAAGATTTCCAAAAGAAATTAAGATTAACATTTGATATTATAAATCTGGAGATTTTCTCTGTTCAGTATACACTGGGGGGAATTCGTGGTTGGGTTTATATGTAATGCATTCTGTTTTTGTTTATTGAGCTTTCTTCGTAATATTTGGTATATATACTATATTGCCAAAAGTATTGGGACGCCTGCCATTACACACATATTAATTTAATGACATCCCATTCTTAATACATAGGCTTTAATATGGAGTTTGCCCACCCTTTGCAGCTATAACAGCTTCAGCTCTTCTGGGAAGGCTTTCCACAAGGTTTAGGAATGTGTTTATGGGAATTTTTGACCGTTCTTCCTGGAGAGCATTTGTGAGGTCAGGCACTGATGTTGGACGAGAAGGTCTGGCTCACAGTCTCCGCTGTAATTCATCCCAAAGGTGTTCTGTCAGGTTTACATCAGGACTCTGTGCAGACCAATCAAGTTCCTCCACACCAGACTCGCTCATCCATGTCTTTATAGACCTTGCTTTGTGCACTGGTGCGCAGTCATGTTGGAACAGGAAGGGGCTATCCCCAAACTGTTCCCACCAAGTTGGGAGCATGAAATTTTCCAAAATAGCTTTACATGCTGAGGCATTAAGAGTTCCTTTCACTGGAACTAAAGGGCCAAGGCCAACCCCTGAAAAACAACCCCACACCATAATCCCTCCTCCACCAAACTTTACACTTGGAACAATGCAGTCAGGCAAGTACCGTTCTCCTGGCAACTGCCAAACCCAGACTCATGCTGCATCCGACGATTGGTGATGTAAGGTATGAATGCAGCTGCTTGGCCATGGAAACCCATTCCATGAAGCTCTCTACACACTGTTCTTGAACTAATCTGAAGGCCACACAAAGTTTGGAGGTCTGTATCTATTGACTCTGATAGAAAGTTGCCTGTTTTCAGTTGACTTCTGCACACTGTATGCCTCAGCATGCACTGTCCCCGCTCTGTGATTTTATGTGGCCTACTACTTCATGGCTGAGTTGCTGTTGTTCCCAATTGCTTCCACTTTGTTATAATACCAATAACAGTTGACCGAATATTTAGTAGCGAGGAAATTTCATGAAAGGATGCCACCTGTGCAATAAGTCCAATCACGGTACCACGCTTGAATTCACTGAGCTCCTGAGAGCGACCCATTCTTTCACAAATGTTTGTAGAAGCAGTCTGCATGCCTAGATGCTTGAATTTATACACCTATGGCTATGGAAGTGATTGGAATACCTGAATTCAATGATTTGGAGGGGTGTCTTAATACTTTTGGCAATATAGTGTATGTGGTGTCCCACAGCCCTGACTCTAGATTCGGAAGAGACTGAGCCCTCTCCATTCTGACTGGCTAGGGGAACCATCAGGCCATCATGAGAGGTTAGGGTCCCATATCAGAGTAATACTCGTGTGGTTACAGAGTTCCCCCGCCTGAAGTATTATGTCCATTTGGTGTGTGATGATGGATCTCTCTTCAGATAGTACCCACAGTATAAGTACATGATATTGCAATATGTAGAGAAAATGGGCGTGATGGCAGATGCCTGTGGACGTGAGCTTTTTGGTGTTACGGGAAGAGCAGGGCTTAATGACACCCAGACCCGAGAGGAGAGTTTCAGCGTGTGAAATCACTGCCTGCCATCACGCTCTCAATTCATGCTGCACCCTTTGGTGGTCAGAAGCCTGCTTCACTATGAGAGAGGCATCCTGCTTCTTTATGCCACAAATAAATGCGTCTTTATCTGGAAGCTGTCGTAGAACTGCGGTCATTTTTACAGCTCAGTCACACTTGCTTATTAAATCCTTGCTAGTTGTTAAAAGATGCCAATTAAAAATGACTCACTACTTGTCACATTAGACTAAAATGTCACTAAAATAGACTAAAAATTCTGCGATGAAATCTCAGTAGAGTGTGATTGATATTACAGTTTAGGAGCATGCAATGATACAGCATGTTGCCACACCCACCACACGATGAACCACCTCAGGGATGAGAACCCAAGTGCAGCCGTGCGAAGTGCCGGTCCTGCCACCAAACCCCAAATTTCCCTGAAAGTTGGCGGACCTGCTTGCAGGGCTGGATGTAGGTTTACGTCATAACCTGCAATTGCTTTATCCTAGGTATGGGCCTTGCTTAAGGGCCCAATGGAATAGAATCACTCCCGTCATTCACGGGCTTTGAACCGGCAGCCTTCTGATTATCAGCACGGATCCCTTGCCTCAGAGCCACCACTGCACCCTACAGGCATATAAGCACTTCAGGGGAAGCTATTAATTGACCAGGTGTTGTTTCTTTAAACCCTAATGTCACACTTCTTGCCGCAGAGAGGGGTGTTCCTGCTGGATAGCTGGCACAGCACTTCTGATTTAGCACAATCCCTTTGCTGTTGATTCTGCAACGTGGCTGTGATCTAATTGTCTCTATATTTACAGAAAGGCTTTTTGCAAGTTTGCCTTTTCCCAAGGCGCTCTTCTGTAATTATCTATACTGGCCCACTGTATGGATTTTGGAGTTCCTGGCAGGCTGGACATGCTTCCATTCTTCTGCTGTGGCTTATTTGGTCACCAATGTCATATCAGCCTGCACCAGCAGCCAACGGGAAGAGGGAATGGGGCGCCACGGGGCGCTTTCCATTGGCCCTGTGCCCACAGGTAACCCAGCCAAGGAAAGCCCAGCAGGCCGGGGCGATGGCCAGCCCCATAAACGATTTTTGTTTCCATTTCACATTTGTTTTCTCCTTTTTTTATTTTTTTAAAGATTGGTCATCTACTTCTTTTTCTTTCAGCTAAGGGGCCCTGCTGCATTTTCTGTTTAGTTCTGTAGTAAAATCTTTTTGCTTTTTGTCAAACACCCTAATTTTAGTTTTACCTTGAATCGAAAAAATGTTGCATTTCTTTCCCTGTGAAATGTTATGTTTTGAAGTCTGCTCAAGAGCAGTGATGTTTTGACCTTCATCAATGTACTGATGAGAGGTTTGTTGGAACAGTACAGTGTGTGTGATTACTTTTGAACCTGATTTGATAGTGACCCTTGTGATGCAGCGTTAGGATTAGGCCTTCCATCATCATCTGCTTGTGCGTCTATGACTGTTACCTTGTGATGTAATATCAGACCTTTCTTCTCTTCTGGACGAATTTCAACTGATCGTTTCAGCTCTGTGATGCTGTGCAGCTTCGCGGTGCTGTAGCATGTTCACACTCGCCTGGGCTGCAGAGGCAGTGCCAAACTGCAGTCAGTCCTCATATGCGGGCCTCTTAATCTCTCATAGCGATTCCTATAACTCGTCTCCTCGGCCAGATTGAGCCCAGTGTCACAGGTTAGCCATGCGAGCTGTGGCGGCCTCCGAGGCCACACGCCCCTCTCTTCGGCAGTTGCGTTCGAGATTGATGGCCGAGTCGTTAACAATTTCCAGAGAGTCTCAGGAAATGAAGTCATGGTGCAGCTGCCTCATGCGTTGCCGGGCGACAATGAAGACCAGATCGCTGTCAAAGGCCTGGACGCCCCTTTCTTCACAAAGGATGCTGCAGACCGATTTGGCAGCGCCCATTATGCTCAGCCCCTGTGCAGCACTCCCTGCTTATGACAATAGGAGATGCAGACAAATGGAAGGTCTGTTTAATTCCACAGAGTGGAGGATATCTGCTCCTTTAATGTCCAATATGAAGTAATTTAGAAGAGAAGAGTCTAGTATTGTTGCTGCCCACTGTGCTCGCTGGCCATACGGGCTCTGCCCACCATGCCTGTAAACCAGCGAGTCCGATACACGTGGACAGCCATGCTTGAGCACATCTGTCCTGCATTTTGATGTGCTTCCCCAGTGTGAGTTTACATACGATGGCTGTTTAGTCTGGCCATCTTTGAACTTGAGCGTGTATCTCTTTATCCGGACATAGTCTCTCGCAGGGTGCAGGCTGAGAACGCGGCAGGGATGTTCCCAAGGCCGTGTGCCCTGGCTCAGCCCAGATCTGTCCTCCCAGCTCTCCTTGCCAAACATCCCTGGGGTGAGGCTCGGACTCCCTTAAGAATGGGGGCGCTGAGGGCTTGGGAATGCTAACACAGCTGCTTCCAGATGTTGCTCCCCTTACCTTCTGCCCTTGACAGCGTCAGGGGCATTAAAGGATCCGAGGCCTGTGAACAGGGGATCTCCGGGTGTTTGCGTATGGGAATGCTTCTTATCTCTGTATACATGGGGAAACTATCTTAATTAAGGGGATTTCACAAATCTCTGGCTGTTTGTGCGGACATGGGGGCACACAGAGATATATACAAGGATTGGATTCCTATTTGTAAATTTAAAATCTGCCATTTAATGATCATAATTTCGCCTTTGCTGACTTGTCACTTCAGGTAATTTTCGGGGGGTTCATGGTGCCCATCATTTGGTGATATTGATGAGTCTGTTATCTTGGAGGCCTTTCATATGCGGACCGGCCCGTTTTTCTCCATCAGGCTGGGGGTAGCTCACCTTAAATGTGTGGCTTGGCTTACTAATGGAAGCAGAGTGTTTCTGTGCGTCCAGCTGCTGCAGAGCAGAGCTCTGAGATGTAGAGGCTCTCCACGTCTGTGGGCTGGAAAGCTGTCCTCCGTGATTCATGCCGCTTTGCAATTTCACTGCAGCTTGCCCCCTTTTCTGTCTCTGATCAGAAATAAAGATAATAAGGAGGCGTTCATGCACTGTTTGTGTGGCATTTCTGTACTTGCACAGTGGTTGTCTTCACTGAGACAGTAGCCCAAATTCTCAGTACCAGTCCATGTATGTATTAGTTAACAAGTATTATAGACACATTTTTAATCAAACCTTAGTTCCTTAGCCATCAACAGTACAGCAGAAAGACTTCCATCCAAAGAGGTACAGCTATAGTTCCTTTTCCAGGAACACATTCATTGTTGGACTTTGGCATGACCATAATCACAGCTTGCACCTTGCTTTTAGCAAGTAACCCCACTCTCTTCTGTGTAATAATGTTAGCATGCCCAGGGGGGTTGGGCAGCCAGTTGACCTTGGACCCCCAGAGGTCTTTTTTCTCCTTACTTGGGAGTTTTTGGTTCCT